>OMLI01018369.1:0-13060 GCA_900302605.1 Rondeletia loricata
CGCCAGCTCCACAGTCCTGCTCATACAGAGACTGAACGGCTGAACAGAGAGAGACAAGGCTGGTGTCATTAGTTCTCATTAGTTACGGAGAATTCACTCATTGGCAATAAAAAACGCAAAATGAATGTTAATTTTGGCCGAAAACTTACATATAGGGCCTTTAAATATACAATAATACTTTAAATGGTTTACAGTAGAATAAAACTGGCAAATACAACAAGAGTAAAATAAGTAAAAACAAATTCTATAAAATCCTCTAAAGCTAATTCTAAAACATTCTCACAAGAAATGTTGAAGTGATTTAATAGATAACACTCATTTTGCCAGCTTACGTTCCTCAGTGCCAAAGCCATATATTTCAATAAAAATGAATGAGATATCACACATTTATCAGTGGATGCACTATGGACAGTTGCGTATCAGTTTAGCAACATGCTCATGTGCACACATACACATACACATACACATACACATACACATGAAAGAGTCTTGAATGAGTGTGACAGAGTTAGTGGTATAATAAATATCATTAAGGATTCCATCAGATCATTACATTGTCCTACATTTGAAGAGTAACAGTGATTAGTCATTAGTCTTATTACCAGCGACAACTCTTTGTTTACGCAACAATAGTGTGTGGAAAGTATAGACAGATTGGTAAGAAATTCCCTTTTCACCATAACATTTATTTGTAATGCAAGCATGCATCAAGAATGGCATATCACCCACATCCACTGCCATGATATTAGCAAACCAGGAACATATGGTGTTCTCAGTCAGCCCTCTAGTTAAAAATATATAGAATGATCTACTAATCTCCCCTCTATGAACACAAGCATAGAATTATCTCCTTTAATGAGCATATATGTTTTGACAGATAACAGACGGAAATGTTCACAGAGGGTATTTGCTATTATTTGCACCAGATATCACAATTATCATAGTTGTGACCAGTCAGTTTGATTTTCTTAGTAGCACTAACATATTTGTCAAGGATTTAAAGGAAAAATCCACCCTAAAACATAGTTCTTGGTGATGCACCTTGCATTCCTGGGTTCATTTTGTTGCTAGGTGGTTTTCCTATTTCCATGGATAACTGGCCAAATGTAGATGTCGAGATATTACCAGCGCAGCTACAATGGAGTTTAATTGGAGAAAATCTTTCAACTGTCTAACACGTCAATGGTAAATGTCAGGTTTTGGCGTCAGTCCCTCAGGAATGGGATCTCTGATGGATGGTGGGAGGGAGTAGCTGAATATACTGGTACCAAACTAACTTTTAACTATACTGATGAAATCTGGAATGCACTATATACCTGCACTGCCTTGTAAATGTCATTTTTGAAAAAGCAATAAAAAATTGCCGAAAGACTAATGTTTGTGATTACTGGAAGAGGAAGAACAATTTACAAACGCTGGTTTCAATATTTGAGAAAATGTATCCACAGAACATCCAATGCCCAATATCAAACTAACTTCACTCCGGTCACGTACAATCCACAGCTCAGTGGAACACGTTCACGCCCGTTCTGTGGGAGCTGGTGAAAGTCATTCTGCAGGAAATCAGTAACTAAAGTTAAAGTTTTAAAAAAGTAAAAGACTGAGGGAAAGTGGGTACAACAAAAAGGTAAATTACAGCACTTCATCACAAAATAACCCCTGGAATGCATTGAACATCACAGATTGATGATATATAACAGTGTAATAGTATCCGAGGGTGGAATGTTCCTATAAATCATTCACAATCTACTGGATGATGAGAGCTTATTTAACCTAAAAAAAGCTGCTGTGCACATGAATTTGCCTTGTCTTGCTCACCTCCGTCCTCTCAGAATTACTGCCACGGCTATTTTTGTATTTATTATATTTCTGTTCTTCTCGAGTCAAACACCATTCATCATCTGTCAGCAATAAATATAAGCTGTCAGCATGGTCAAGATTCAGAAAATAGAGTACGCAATTTGAATTCAGGTAGAGAGGTTAGTTCACGAACAAACAATTAAGTGATTATTGAAAGCTATTACCTTGCAGGATTGCCGCTGCATCCAGTGAACATCTAGCTGTGACACTGTGTTCTTGACCATGCAAGAGATGTTGGGGAAGTAACTGGTTGGCTGTCTCGCAGGCATGACATTGTGACCTTTCCTGTGTTGCTGTGGCTGAATGATAATGGCTAAATTGTGTACCGCCAGTCAACACTGCCGCCGCCTTCTCTAGGCACGTAATGATATGGGTGACCGTGTGTGACGACAGAGGTCATTCTGAATACTGGAGACGTCTCTGACACTATTGATTATTGGGTTGATGGAAACAGGTTGACTGCCTAGACCACATGCCAGCATCTCCAAGCCTGAGTGGCTCACTGAAGCAATCAAACGTCACTCTCTGGTCAACAGGGGACAGACAAGCGTTAGCTAACAGATGAGGTGAGCTGCAAACATGCACGTGACTACAACACTAAGTACTGGTACTTTCAGTCTACACTAGGTAGCTCTGCAGTATCTTTCTGGAAATGAATTTTGGCATTGACCTTGCTTAAAGCAGCAGTGGTAGGTGTTTGTTCTCTTTCAAAATTCCACAGTGATTGAATATCTGTCTAATAGTTTATACATGTAAACAATTCCCACCAACGATCCCCCTTAAATGTAAACCTTTTGCATTCATCTTTCTAGTGCTGACAGAGAGCTCCGATCGCTGTGTTCACGATTCTTTTCTTGCATCAACCAAAAGTCTCTTTCATATCTCCAGCTTGTTTCAAAATGCAGCTGCTAGGATTTCAAGTGGTACAAATAGAAAAAAATCGCATCACTCCAATTGCATCTCTTCACTGATTAGCTGTTTAGAATTGATTTTAAGATTTTACTGATCACTGAATGGACCATTGAACCACTTATGAGCCAGTGTGCAGCCTCAGATCCTCAGGCAGGGCCCTTCTTGCTGTTGCAAGGCTTCAGGCTAAAGGCGACTGGGCTTTTGCCATCAGCGCCCCTGGGCTTTGGAACCACTTGCCTAAAGCGCTTAGCCTAACAGAATCAGTATCATCTTTTAAATCACCACTTAAAACGTATTTTTATAGACTTGCTTTTATGTGATGTCTTTTATGCTATTATTTTACCCTGTATTCTTATCTTTTTATTTTGTGTTGTCTTCATGTTTTTACTCGTTTTAATTTAGTATGATGTTTGCTTTTGATTGATTGTTAAAGTACTTTGTAAATTCTGTTTTAAAAAGGTTTATTAAATCATTATTACTACAGCAGCCAATAGCAATAAAACCAGGAAAAATGTTGCTTATGACAATATGCTATGCTGGAAATTTATTGCAAATGTAAAGACAACTAAGTATCCAGTATCTTTCTAATTTCCCTGGCTATTTAAAAGCTTTTGCTTAATGTGTATTTTACTTTGAAGTAGTTTTCAAGAGAGTTGCCATTATTCTCAGTGGACGCAAGTCATGCTGCCTAATTGGCATACAAGTAGCTACTTACCAGAGAAAAGAGGTCTCTTTTACATAGCTGTGCAATTTTAAAATGGTAATTTTTTCTTTTTCATATATCAAAGCGGTACTTCAGACTGCTATTTATATATATAATTTTTGTTTTCTAGAATACTTTCCATACAATGGGTGCTTATTGAGAAAGTGAGCCTATGCTCCAATCTAAGAGACAAACATATAGGAAATGATGAGTACATCAGCTGCCATCTCCACTCTTGTCACATCCTCAAAACACAAGGTTAAAGGTTAAAGGTTTTCTTTCGTTGTCAGATCAAAATCAGCACTACTTCAGTAGCACTTCTACAACTTTAGTCTAAAAGTGACCTACCATCAAACAGCTTAAAGTGCAGTTTCCTGTTTTTACTGTTGGTGTTTTGACACATCAATGTAGTACACTGGACACTAAAATTAAAGGCTTCAAATGTGGTGTTTCAGAACAATAACAAATTGAATATTTTGAAATACCAAGAGATACTTCTCCTTCTGAGTACAGTACACACTGTAATGCTGCAAGGCCTTATATCTTGGCAATTTAAATTTTATGATGATGAATGCTTAACATGACAAAACTGACTCTAGCCACATGGCTGCTGAGCTCGTTGAACACGACTTGAATTGTATTTTAAATCACATTTATAGTACCACCACACCTTAAATTTAGTTTACCTTAAATATTTAGCTTATTTTCTTTGTTTCAAAACACAATTATGGTATATTGAAAGACCCTCTTGTTATAGTGCACACCCAGAACAAGTGATCTATCAAGACTTTCAGGAAATTATTTAAACGGCAGCTTTTCTTTATTTCCTTCTGTCTACATTACTTAGTTCTGTGAATTCTGGTGTTGCCCAGCACTGGCGTCTTTGCATTAGAGGGAATGCAGTTTTTCACACACACACACGCACGCACGCACGCACGCACGCACGCACGCACACACACACACACACACACACACCTTATTCCCAGTTCTATCTCTCCTGCAGGGCTCCAGTAGCCTGCTGTCACTCTCCCCCCACCACAGAGCAGCACTTCCCTGCCTGGCCCTGCAGCGCTGAGTGGTGGAGCGTTTCAGTCCAGCCTGTTGGAGGGAGTGAGACTGGAGATGCCAGGGTGGTAATGGAACCAGGTCTTACTCCAAGGCTGGGAATATTTATGGTCACTATGCAAGATTCCCCCGGGAGCCATCTTTGAAGCCTTATCTTTATACATTGCATGTTCTTTTTGGTAGGGTATTTTTTTATTAAAAGCTATATACTCTAAAAATATACTTTAAAACATAAAACCTTACACTGATAGAGCACAATGTGGAGATCTTATTTATTGCCAACAGGGGAAGTATTTATATTCTAATTTACATATGGTTCCTTACATATGGTTACTTTTTTTCAGTTTAACTGAACCTTTTCCTCTATTGTGAAAGGAATTTTTGAGAGAGGAAACAACCATCAAATGACATGTTCCTGTTATGTTGGTAGATGATATAAATTAGTTACTGTAGGTATGTGATTACACTTGAAGCACAAGAGCTTTGCACAGTGAGCTGTGAGAACAGCTGAAACACCCCAAGAGAGGCCAGCTCTGAGCTTCCAATGGTTGCTGAAGGACGTGTGAAGCAGTGGCCACAAAATGCATGTGCCGCTCTAATCAACCCACTTACATTCCCATTTAAACTAGTGTACCAGGCCTGTGATCAAAGAATATATAAGGACAACATATACATACGGCCTGGCTAGCAGGACTGGTTTTGATTAAAATCCATGAGGGCAAAAAAATATCTGACTGAGCCAATCTCTCTTCTCATCTATACTACATATTTCATCTTTTTGCTGCCAGTGAGTCTGAGCACATTGGTTTTTGACAGATCTTTATTAATATTGGAAGTGTCCTGCTGATGATGAATTCAGCGCAAAGTTTTATAAATACATTATTGCTATTTATTGTAGGTGTGACACACACAAATGTATGGTCACATTTAGTGTTTTTTAAATGTATTTGTATGTGTGTATGCCAGTTTTATATAACTCAAACCTTGAAAGCTATTTAACTGAAACTGTGGTTATGCTAGTTATTCATAGAGTTAACTCAAGTGCTATTCTAAACAGGTTTGTAATGTGTACTATCACAATTTGATGCAGGGAACGTTTAGAATACGTGTTAACTTTATAATCATCGGGTTTAATGTGAAATTGGATTGAATGTTAGGTCCAGTAGAAAATTTGTAAAACGATTCCATTGTCCATAATTGAGACCTGCTAATCACTTTGAGTTAAACTGGCTTGTCTGTCTTTTTTGCCCCAATGGTCGACTCTGACCCCATGTCCCATTACGGCCCCTAAACACAGCCTAGACACGAACCCTCAGATTTGTGCGTTCATGCAAGCCACTGCCATGTTCGAGGGCGTCCCTTTACTAAGTGAGCCAAATGAAGCGAGGGCGAGTGGCTGTTCAGCGGTCCGATGCTCAGGGTTGCCCCAGCAGGCATTTCAATACCAAAATGAATGAGAGCATGACGGAAGAGGAGACATCTTCCCACAAATGTAATAATATATCTCTAAACTAAACTAATTGGCTACAATTCAAATTACTGTAGCCTAATATTTAATTATAAGAAATAAAGTAAATAAAATACATGTGGCATTGCCATCATTTTAGTTGAAAACAATTATATACAATAGGAATTGCACAATTTTCCAGTTTGACAACTATGAAATTATAATAAAAAGGAAGGAGAACATGATTAAAACATGGAGAAAAAGCAGCTCTGCCTTCGAAGGCGAACCTCAGGAATCGCCTGTGTCCCTCCCAGATGGGGATCTGGAAATAGGCATCCTTGAAGTCACTGTGGCAAACCATTCACTTGAGATGTAGGATTGGACGAAGTCTCCCATCCCACTTGGGAATTAGGAAATAGCGGGAGTAGAACCCTGCTCGCAGGTCTTGCAACCCCACCTCCCTGATGGCTTTCTTCTCTTTCTATGGTGCGCCTCTATCTACCGCCTACTTCCCGAATCTGGATAGTCTACCCCCGGGGGCGTAAGCGGGCCTCGCCTCGCAATACCACCCAGTGGTGATTTAGATTGGTGGAGGTGACAGCAAACAACCAGCTCTCGCTTCCAACCCACTGACTAGGATGTGGATCACCGCTATCGCCAATACTTCTGTAAGTCGAAACTGCTTTCTTGTCACATGCTCTGAACTGCTGATAAAAAAATGAGTATTTATGCACACCTGCGCCTTTTATGCTGGGAGCGTGCCAGCACAGCTGGTGTGTCTTCAACAGTTGTCCAAGTTACCTGTAAGGTTGGGGCTTTTCCCCGTACATATGGAATATGTAGCTGGGTGGAGAGATAGTCTCAATACGATAGAGAACTACAACGACTACCGGTAGTTTAAAATTTTGTTCACGTGGTCGGGAGTTTCGAGAGGCGGCGAGTCACGTTGGATGCCCCTAATTTGCATAAAGTAGACTAGACCTCAACTTTATGTAAAAAGGAGCAGCCAACATGACGTACCACCTCTGGAAACTCACTGCTTCCCTACCAGAATGCATTGCACGGTTGCTTACATAGAAAATGAATGGGAAGCGTGGAAATGACGGAATTGGTGAAAATGTACCTTTACTCTGATGCCGCATTCACATCACATTTGATTTACCGTAAATACAAACTGCTGACTGGGAAAAAACATACACATGAACCTAGTGGTAACTACAAGTAGGATATAATGGAAATTGTGGAAATGTGTCATCACAAGCGGTAAACATAGCAGGGAATCCACCGATGTCGGCAGTCCACTGTAATAAAAAAAAAAAAATCAGTTATATTCACAGTAATACAATCAACCCTAGTTACGAAAAGCAAGAAATATCTGCTGCAGTTTGTTTATGGTTGATTTTAAATTCATAAATACAAATAATTTTGGATATAGGCATTCCAGCAAGTTAAACACATTAACACTTTCAAGTTGTAGCAACAAAATTCCGTTCTGCTTCTTTCAATATGACGTGAACGTGGCAGAAGACCAGTAGCCAGCAGAGTAAACAAGGAAGTGTGTAAGCAATGCCAAAAAGTATCAAATGGACTATGATAACTGAAATGTGTGATGATAATTGTTCAATCACAGCTATTTAAAGATGTGTAACTGCAGTTTGAGTGTTATTCTGTTGAAAAGGCGTGTTTTAAGCGCTATTTGGGTTAGACTGTTTGAGTTTCCTTTTGCCCTGTTGGATTGTATTGGAGAGCAGCACTCCCTGCAAACTGAGAGGCACTCAGCTCTACAGTGAAGTAATTTACAAAATTGTGATCAGAATCGATCGGCATGCTGGCAAAAACTAGGAAAATAAAGCCCAGGTTGGAAAACAAGGCAAAAAAATAAAATAAAATAAAGAAATAAGAATGATCCTTTAAGAATATCAGATTTTTAGTTTACCACTACATCACTGGTTGCAATATACTATATTTCTTAATGAACTGGTTTTATATCATGTCATCAGTGCTGTTTATAGCCTCAAAAAATGTCACCCCTTCACCCCCACACAACAGAACCGTCAACAGTCATTCATTAATTACATTTAGCTCTGTGGGGAATCCATTTTTTTTTTACGTGAATAAAAAACTCATTCTCAGTGACATACCTCTGAGTTATATATACGTAAGTATGACTATGTGATACCCATGCACTCACTAAGAACATAAGATGCAATGAAATGAATAAAATTAAGCATATAAAATCAGAAAAGGTAATTTCTTCTATGCTCAGCCTTTTGAAATTCAACTGTCAGTTCAAGAACGCGCTGCATTTGACATTTTTAATTGGAAGGTCATGAAAGGAAAGGCAATTTAGATTCAATAGAAAACTACAATCAGTTCCTGTGTTGTGAGACTATGAACAGATGTGTGGAGGATGACATTTTAAATAACAAACAAATAAATTGATTTTGTGTGGTGCATCTTTCCGTTTTTCTAAGGGCTACAGCTGACACAGACAGATTTCCTTTTATGTGCAAAGGTCAATGGAAAAAATTATATTAAATCTGAAATAGATACAGTTGACAAAACAATTTATTGTGATCCAGCTTAATATACCCCAACAAACTGTGGTCGGATATGAGAATCTACTGCTTTGTTTACAGAAAGCTTTATTATTTTCCTGCTCTGTCTCTGTAACAGAAGACACTGAATAAATCTCTTTTGAAAAACTGTTGCTGAATCACAAGCTCAAGCTAGAACAACAGCTTTTTATGAAAATGTGTCTGCAATCTTGGTCCTTGGTTGGTCCTAGGTCCATTACAATGTAATGTGTGGGATATAATGATTCTGTACTTGTTCATATCTTTTAAGGATACATAGATTAACTATATTTCCCCTAAGGTTTCCAAGTTTTTATTGAATGAGACCATACCTGTATGTTTGATCCATAAAGACCTAGTTAACTCACCAGGCTGACCAGTGATATCAGGAGTAGGAGGTCTGACTGAGAGAAAGATAATACACAGTTCCTTTTAATCCCTTGAGTCCCTTGTCCCACCCTCGAGTCAAAACACCTTATTGTGTAGTCATGACAATGAGGCTTTGCATATTAATATGATACCATATCAACAAGGCCTCCATACATTATTTCTATATATATAGTAGCAGATGTTGCACAGGCATGCCCACGGAGATTGAGAGTATATGCTGCAACTGATGGGACTGTGCAGTTTTTGCTTGAATCCATGTCTGACATTGAAGAACAGGGATCACTGTGTGTTACTCAACATCAAAGTTTCAATGCACATGTGTACAGCAGCGTTTTAGAAACATTCCTCCACACAACCAACAGGATAAACCGGCGAAAAAGAAAGACCAGTTGGACCAAGAGGGCAAAGACTAACAAGTAAGTCCCTTCAACTGGCTAAACTATGCTAACTTGACAAATACGATACACAACATAAACATTTGCAATAATAACTTTTATGTATTATCTGGTCTGTAAGGTGTGCATGTCTGTGTAATTGTATGCACTTTGCTATGCTTTGTGTAGGATCACTTTTGTCGCAACCGGGCACCGAGCAAGGGACAGGCATGTTTGGTTCCTTTTTCTCTTTATATTCATCGTTTCAAGATGTCCTCGCCAACTATTCCTAGGCTAGTCCAGCTAAGTTAGCAAGCTTACTGTTCTAAGCAAACAATGTTTTGGCCACGCCCTTTTCTGAATTAGTCGCACCCTGACATAATGCCAGGCTGTAATGGAATATATAGGCATGGATAAGGGTGTTCTCCCTGTGTGACCTTTGTTTAAATAGAATCCAATGGTAGCCTTCAAGAAAGCACAAAACATAAGGAGCAGAGTTGTTAAGGCTTGTTCTCCTGTACAGTGATGGGTTCACCTCCAGTAGGGAATTTTAAATGTAGAAATTGTGTTAATTGTCAGTACACAATTACCACAAAACATTATCATCCTGTGAGTGGGAAGAATGTGGACATGAACATGACGTGTTTTATGACTTGTAAAACGAAGAATGTGAATTACATGATTTCATGCCCCTGTGGAAAAGTACATATAGGTGAAACGGTGCTCTTTAAAAGACTGACTACCTGAGCACAGAAAAGAGAGGATGTCAGAAATCCTGTAGCCCACCACTTTAAAGAAGCGAAGAATCCTATGTTTGCCTTTTCTTTTATAGACATCAAGAAGGTCTGTCTCTGCCCAATCACCTACGGGCAGGGCTATGTACTGTGGATTGATCAATGGTGGTGTGTTCTGGCCTCTGGTATTGACATGGAGTCAGCTCAGCTACAGAGGAGGGAAATGGAAAATAAGGGGGTGGAGGTCAATGAATTATTAATGCCTTGCTCTGGCCACTATATGGCTAATGTGTCTTATTGATGGCCTGCCTTAACAATTCCTGTTTCTTGCTGCAACATGCTCCCATCAGCACACATGGCTCTTTCTTTCTTTCTTTCTTTCTTTCTTTCTTTCTTTCTTTCTTTCTTTCTTTCTTTCTTTCTTTCCCTTGAACATTATAGAACATTAGATATTAGTTACATTCTAAATCATAAAAGTACACTATCTACATTTAGCCATAAGGTCACAGTAGTTTTTCAAACATTACACTCAAGTGTATTATATCACTGAGCCACCAAGGCACCACAGCAGTGACCTTTTCTATGCTAAATGACTTATATTCAATTTTCCAGTCAGTCCATCATTACTAATACACAAATAATACATACCGGTAGATAGAAAACAGCGATTGAGCGGACCCAAAAGTATCTCTTCACCTCCATTCCCAGCCCCTTTGTTACTTATTTGACTAGAAGTAGCTTCAGTATGGAGCTGTGGTACAAGGGCAGACAGGAGGACATATTTTGAAGCAAGACACACATTTTGCAGCATCACATTTCCATGCCTACAGTTGTGGATGCACAGAGACAGCCATGTAATGAGAGGAAGATAGACTGGCTGTCAGAGCACCGGACATTGTCTGAAGCACAGATTTCAAAACCCATGTTCTTATCCCACCTGTCACAGTACAGTAGGGTTCTACATCAAACAGTCTTCCCTTGAACAGCACTGAGAGAGTAAGGGGGGAGGAGAGGGAAAGAGAGAGAGAGGGGGGTGAGGGGGGTATGAGTTACAGATCAAGAAACATCAGGAATACTATTGAAGATATAGAGACAGCAAGAGAACATAAATGGTAATAGGTAATAAGCCAGGTGAGGCACCTGGTCAGAGACTGGGAACTGTGGGCTTCTACAAATGCATGTAAATAGGAGCTTAGTAGTGTGTAATCAGAAAGTGACAGGGAGGAGTGGATGAATAATTCACATGGTCTCACTCCCTGATCTCTTCGCTCCCCACTGACATTTCTCTGCAATATATACAGTATGTGTGTGTATGTGTGTGTGTGTGAGAGAGAGAGAGAGACAACAGAGAATATATCTGTATTTGTACTTCTGAATTATGTTTCATGGCTGGATTTCACGGGATGAATGGTCAGCAGAGACATTCAGAAAAGTATGGCCTACAGGGTCTAATCTGGTGTCTGAATAATAAATGTGGCTCCCTCTGTACTCCTATGGTTGAAGATTCAGAAGGTCTAGCTTTGTGCCTGGCTGCATACTGCCAAAGTAGATTCCTCCTGATGAATATATATGCAGACACCTCTGTTTGGTGATATGAGTTGGCATGGATGGCATTTGACCCATTTTAGCTTAAAGCAATAAGTGAGTTGCAAGTTTTCTTTTAAGGTGATCTACACTGGAAAAACAATATAGTACCCAAAACATTTTTTTTCTCCAATTATTTCATCCTGAATAGCAATGGAAGAATTACCACATTCCTTCAACCATACTCAGAATATGTTCCTTTCTAAAGTTGTGCTCCTTTATTGGTTATGAACTCAATCCAATTTTGGTTTAAACATTCTTGTCCAAAGTGCTAATGCAAACACACAGAAAGCTCTTGCCAGCCTCTGTCAGCCACTTACCAGGCAACCACCTGTAAGGGACCAATATTTATTTAGCATTCGTTTTCAAGGTATCTCAAACTAATTTATAAACGCATTGAGGAATAAACTGTTCTGTCCTGTTCCACGTGTGAAGGCAAGTCATTCAGGGACAGCAAAAATGACAGAGTGGATTGTGTTTCATTTGAAACTGACTGCATTCACTAACTTACAGAAATATTCACATTTTCAAAGAACGATACTGTATTTATCATTTGTCATTCTATGAACCGCATAATGACCAATATCTCACACTAAACTGACTAGGCTACTGTTGACAGAATTAATCATTCATCCTCTCATCAAAAGGAGCTAGGCTCCTTCTCAGTTAAAACCCTTCATTTCTCTCTATGGCACAACATTTAAAATGGCTTGCAGGTAGAAAAATATGCTGGTCAGCTTTATTGATGACATGTACCATGGGTGTCCCTCTGCATATAACCTTTTAATTTTAATTTAATTCACATTTGTTCCCATTTTTTACAACAATTCCTTAGGCTTTAAAAAAAAATTAAGATTGTTCATAGATGTTATAGAAATAATTATATTTTTTTAGAAAACCAATTTACGTCAGTAGACATACTGAAGACAAATCACTTCATACCAGAGGAGGCTCGTCCATAGAGGACAGGGAGGACGGTCCTCCCCAATAATTTGAAAAATAAAAGAAAATATATATATAAAAAAATAACAATGTAAAAAAAAAACGCCTTCAAATCCATTTCTAAGCATCTAGGATACACAAAACCCTATTGCCAATGTTGAAGTCTCAACAGTGCCTCTACTGGCTGCTCTGAAAGGGAGGACAATCGCCGTCGTCCTCCCTAGAGTGCCGCACACATGCATATGCATATCTTTCTCATGTTAAATTTGACTGCTAGGGAGGACGTCCTCCGTAAGCCCAATAGGCCAATCAGTGGTCAGAATAAAATAATGACTGTACATACTGTACATCCAATTATAAAGTAAAGGGGGAGGGTCATGGACATGCATGACAGTGAGATGACACGGCCGGTCCCGTTGTAGCGTTGTAGAGTAGGAGATTTCGACATTGAGAGAGAGACAGGTAGAGATAGA
>OMLI01018370.1:0-13273 GCA_900302605.1 Rondeletia loricata
TTTTTTCGGCCGAAATTAACATTCATTTTGCGTCTTTTATAGCCAATGAGTGAATTCTCCGTAACTAATGAGAATTAATGACACCAGCCTTGTCTCTCTCTGTTCAGCCATTCAGTCTCTGTATGAGCAGGACTGTGGAGGTGGCGGGCCGACATTTTGCGGAAAATCTACCGGATGTGATGTTGAGTGTGATGCACGTTCCCGAGCCTGCCCCCCACACTGACTGCAGTTCCCCTAACGGCCACTGTCATACACTGTCAGTAAGAGTACCAACTTACATATAGGGCCTTTAAGAACAAATTCTTATTTACAAGGACGGCCTGGGACCAGCTCCAGTTCTGAGGCCAATGCCTTGGTCAAGGGCAATGGCAGGAGTGTTCCTAACTTTACATGCATGTCTTTTGGTGTGGGAGGAAGCCGGAGCACCCGGAGGAAACCCACGCGAACACGGGGAGAACATGCAAACTCCACACAGAGAGGCCCCGGCCAGGAAAAGTTTGTGAATTTTAATTCTGCTACAACTGTTACACTCAATGTAATCTACTTGCTTTCATTTGATGTCACAGATCCATCTGAGAACATTTTGTATCCTGTTCAATGCCTTTGATTTAATGTTTTCTGGGCAAATGAGGACAGAAACCCCCTGACCCATAGCACAATATCTGGTCTCTATATAGCCTCCCTGAAGCTTTGTAGTCTAAGGCTGCATGATTATGGCTAAAATGATCATCTTGACTATTAGGATAGATATTGTGATCAAAATAATTAATCTCAATTATTAGTCTTGATGATTTCAGGAACAACATTATTTCACTGCACATCTTGATTATTTTTAAGCACAGTGGAAATGAAATATTTAAATATGGCTATGCTAATATTCTACATGTATTAATTGTGGAAACTAAAACTGCAATATATAACTGTACACAGGATAGTATTTGTTTCCTCTGTGTGTATAATGAAATGCAATAGTAGGTTGTTGACTAAAATTGGAAACTGGGATAAAGTCATTGTGTTCTACAAATCTGTAAAACTGGTTGCAATTCAGTATTTTTGCATTGTTAATAAAAAACCAACACGCTTGTGAATATGAACATTGCATACTGACTGACTGATGGCTGCTGTGTAAGCACCCCGATGACCAATCAACTAATTGACCATGAAGGCGTGGTTCGAGTAGAAGCACTGTATTCTACCTGAAGCTCTTTGGGTAGGATGGTGTTCTTCCTCAGCGCATTGATCCGTAGCCTCTCATCAGCATAGTCGAAGGCCATCTGTCTTCTCTTGACGTCCCTCAGCATCCTCCAGTCAACGTAGTAACCCCTCACCTGCTCCATCGCACCCCAGCAGCTCCTCAGGGCCTGCAGGTGATGTTTCACTGGTTATTACTGACAACTAATACCCAGTGAACAGGGTACTAATACCCAGTGACCAGGGTACTAATACCCAGTGACCAGGGTACCTGCCAGTGTGCTGCACTGCTGCCAATACCGTTTGCCAACAAATGTTCAGGCAGTCATCGTCAGCACTGCTTTCTGACGATATCGGACAGTTTTATAATAAAGCCGTTAATATTCTTTACATGTAAAAGGGAATATCAAAGCCTTTCTTCACTTAGCTAGCTAATTAGCTTTGCCAAGCTAACGCCGGGTAGATGGACTACTTAAGTTGTCAACGTTGCTTTTTGTCCCCTTGCTCTCATCGGTGAACTACGCAGACTTAATAGAAAAACGTACAAGCACAAAATACAATGGCACAATAAGAAAGTTACCTGCTTTGGGACGCAGACAGAGGAATAAAGGGCATTTAACCCCAAACATGCTATCCTGCGGGCAGCCATGTTAGATGATTTGTTGTGCAACGCCACCGTGAATGATGGAACACGGGGAAATACCGCCACCTGGCGACTGGGAGTATAAACCAGCTCAAACACTACTCTATTTCAGGACATAATCAAACAAATGATTGAAAGTTGACATGGCAGTGCTTAAAGAGACACATGATAAAGAAAAAAAAACACCAACAAACTAGAAAACTATTCTTGAAGATAGCTGCTTTCTCTTTAGCAAACAATGCAACAAAATGAGTGATTATCTTGCTTTGTCAGAGCTTGACGTGTCTGGTTTTGGGTAAAGGATGATCAAGAAGGAAGGTATAGCCTCAAGAGACGCTATCTGTGGTGGAAAATAGCTGTTATTTCTGAATATGCTCCTTATACATATGACCAAATGATTATCTTTCTATCCCAGTTTGTTCAGAAATGTTAGATATCAAGATTAGATTTGGTGCACATGATGATGGACCGCTGCATGGATGTCAAATACGAAGACTAGTAGATGTGTAGATGTGTAGAGAGTATATAACCCTTAATTTGGGGAATTTATTTTCTTCTAAATTCTTTTTCCAGGATTGGCCACTTTTTATTGTAACGTCCTCACAGTTAGGTCATTTGGTGAAAAAGCCAATAATAACTCGTATTGTTTTCAGACCATCATGCAAATTTGTGTAAAGTGAAATTATTGAGGCAAAAGGTGAGCTTACCAAATAAACAGACGTATTGTCACATAAAACAACAAGATGATGAAAGGCATGTTTCAGTATAAAAAAAAACAACTTTAAGTATAGTTTGAATGGTATATGTTGAAATTGTCACATGTTGATATTATTCACATAATGCGTGAACTCTTTTGGATTGGGACCAAGAGTTGTCCAATAAGAATAATATGTGAATTCAGCTTAGGATGGATTTGCAGAGGGAAGGAGAAAAGAAAGACCCTTGTAGGATTGTGTTCAAACCAAGGGATGGCAGTGTAGTTCTGTGAGTACATACTAATGAGCTCTTTCTCTTTCTCGTTCACTACCCACTCAACGGATGGGGTCCTTCTAAACCTCACGTCTGACTCAGCATGTCTGACTGTCCTTCTGTCCTTGTCATTTACCAAAACCCAGAGCATCTTTTCTCCCCCGACACCCCAAAACAATGAAATTATTCTGCTTAAAGGAAGGACCTTTAAACCACATTGTTCTGTTGTCTTCTCGCAGCACATGGTTCAGGAGGACATTGTCCTTAAAACGTTTTCATACACAAAAAAACCCCCAATGCCAGCAGATTCCATTAAAGTTTTCTCAGGCAGTCACCGTTGTTTATGGCGCCTTGAGGGGATGGATAAAAATTGGATAAAAATTAACACATGACAAACTGCAGACAGTGCCTCCTCTATAAAGAGACACATTATGAAGCAGGTCTTTGAACATCAACTTAAACGTAGACTCAAAGTGCCTCACTGTGGCTCATAGGTAGTGGCCTTTGTCAGCCTGAATATTGAATATTGAATATAGTCTTCATACCTTATAGAACAAAATCACAAGCACTTTAATTGAGCATTAACATATCTCTGCTGTTGCATGAAATCCAATTAAAAATGTTTTTTTAAACTTGAGTTGAAATATTGAATTGTCTTATATTTGCTGAGTCAGTAGGTACAACATCTATTCACACCTCTGCTGTATAATGTCAAACTGGCATGGTTGTCACTCAGAAAATGTTTTTGCTCAATTCCTGAAACGCTGACATTTGTAAGATAAAGTGTTGTCATGTGGCAGCAGCAATATATCATGGTAACATTACATCTTTCCCCTCAGTTGATCTTGGCCCATAGTTCAAGACGGCTGTTCCAAGATCAGCAGGAAGGCAAAATCATTCCCTCTGTAATTTTTCCTAGCTCTCTAGGATAGAGATATCACAGACGTGATAGAATCTGAAAAGTCATTTTCAATCAGTTTGCCTATTCTAAAATGTATGATAAATGCCAAGCTAGTATAAAACTTTTTGTTGGTTGCCAAAAAATACCTTTCTGCTAGAAGAGTTTAGACATTCTTTCGACAGACCGTTAGATGATATTGGATGTTTGTTCAGTCCCAACTTGTCACTCCTTCTGTATACCTGTTCAGTTTGTGGTGCTGCTGAATGGGTATTTTACTACAAGGCCTATCACAGTGTACATCTGCTGAAAAGACGCCAAACTGATGGGTGGGTGGACACAAGCAAGAGTATTAAAATGCATGTGGATTAGCTTTACTCTCTGCATGGACATTATACTATACTCACATGTGTTGTCTGCTGCCTCAGTCAGTGCCGTTTCCCTGAAACCAGAACAGAAGGATAAACTGACACTCGCATTCCTTTTCCAAAAAGTCGAAGTGAAACGTTATATTTTTAATGTTCCAAACAGTTCAGTCTCCTGAGTAATCTCCATTCAACAGGAGTTAGGATAAATTATTACTTTTGATTTACTTTTTAGGTGTACCCACTTTCCCTCAACCTGCCTCATCTACTTCTACTTCAGTTGGTGATTTCCTACATTTCCCAGAATGCCTTTTGACAACTGCCTCTTCTACGATGGATTTCTCCCTGTCTGATTGTTGAGCGTCGGTGCAAAATGGTGAGTCTAGAAAGAAGCCCTCGCTCTTTGATTCGGAGGGTCTGACAACAGAACCTAGTAGATAGTTGAAAATATTTCTACTATCAAACTCCATTGTAGCTGTGCTGGAAATATCTCGATGTGACGTCCCATCATCTATATTTGTATCCATGGCAACGAGATAAACACGTCAGCCTGTTCTATTACATGCAACGTCTCTTTTTGGTAATATATTTTATGATATGTTAGTAATTTTAATGATATTTTAGGCTATAATTGTATGAATTTAGAATCCTTCCTAGTAATTCTGCCATATTTTCTTTACCGGGCCTTTATTGGTGACTGCCGGCCTTTATTTATGCATAACACACAACACTCCCTGGCTGTTGTTAGAGAGCCAGACACTATTTGAGTCTGTATTGGAAGTGTTATGGTTCTTGCATGCAAGGGCAGATGTTCCGTGGCAGCTGATCTCTGCTAACTGAGAAAAGAATGTCACCCACATGGTGTCACTCACCACGCTTTGATGCGGTCATCATTCTCCTCATCTTTACCATTTTTGTCACTATTTTATTTACTTGCCCTTGGCTCTGAGCATCAGTTGGCATGGCAGCACACACAGTGTTGTTAACCTTTGCTTCACTATAGAGCTCTTTGAGCTTGGAGGCAGTGGTAACAGTGCTAGTAGCAAACACTAGCAGCAGATTATTCTTGGATGAAAAAAGTTGTCAACAAAGCTTTTATTTTCCTCTTTTTTTGTTTGTCTGTGCCACTTGGGTAGCTTTGCTTCATTTTTTCTTACTTCTCTCACAGCAACTGTCAAGGAAAATGAGCTTAAAGTCAAGTGTCAATATCTTTCTAGAACAGTGGTTCTCCATCCTGGTCCTGTAGACCCAGAGCCCTGCTGGTTTTCATTCTAATCAGGGACTGATTTACACCTGGGATGCCAAGTGAATACAATTAACTGCAATTAACTACCTGGTATAAAACCAGCAGTACTCTGGATTGAGAACCACTACATTAGCAGAAAATCATGCTGGAGGATTTAAGACAGTTGCTCTCAATCCTGGTTCTCGGGACCCAGAGTACTGTTGACCATGACCACTGAGCATGCATGCTCTTTTTTCACACAGATTCACACCTAGGAGCTACAACCAAATTGTTCTGATTTCTATAAGCATAGGTGCAGATTTGCAGGGGACACACCATGGCCAAACAGTTTGGATTTTAAATGGCACAATGACTATGTGGTTAATTTGCAAACTGTCTGCTTTAACATGAGGGTGTCTGCAGCCATATCATTTAAAGAAACACAAGCCTTTTGGTTCACGGTCCCTCCATTTCAGGGTGTGAAAAACACATGGACACATTAAACAACCCTAACCCGCTCTCTGATGTAAGGGCGAGGTGCTCTGTCGATCAGTCGACTACTTCTAGTGTACATCTAGTCAAGCTCTAGCTCATGCATATAATCCTGTCACTCAACTACACTGGGTCAAATGAAGCCAAAATGTGGCAACAAAGAGAACATCTAGAGAAGATGTAAGGACTGCATGATGGTCTTGAGGTTAGGAATGCTGGACTGAATGTTTCTACAATATTTTTGACCTGACAGTGTCCACGGTTGCTGAGGTGCCCCTGAGCAACATAGAGGCTCTTCCGTTGAGGACTGGCTGAACGAAGAAGAACCGGAACCACCGGCCAATTCTGATTTGTTTTTTACTGTTGGGGGATTTGGATAGCTGAATTTTCCTACAGCGCCACTAAAGTGCTGAAGTTTTCAAGCATGTGGTCGTCATGAAGGTGCGACGAGCATGAATGCCGAGGTACATAGACTGCACATCTGCGTTCATACAGAGCTTGTGTGCGTTTGGCCACACAGAAGGCATGAACCAGGCATGAGGGTGTATACCATAGAGAGAAACAGCAGATAGGCCCCTGCCCTCTGACACGTTCTAACTCAAAGAAAGCTCTCTACTTCCACTAATAAGTACCAGACTGCCAGCCATCACCAACTAAACTAGCATTTCTTATTGTCGCTCATCAACAATACCTTCTGCTAGAGCGGTTTAGGCATTATCTCATCTCATCCTAAACAAGCTGATTAAAGTAAACAAGGATCCTCCGGCTGATCAAACATTATACCGATCTCAACCGACCACTTACGGTTGAAAATGTGAGAAGAATGGCATGTTTTCTGTCTGTGTGGTTATTTGGGGGTGTTTGAAACCGCTGTTCATGTACAGGTCACTTCTTATCTGACCACTGTATTGATGACAAAATGTATGAAAGATGCAGGCACACACACACACACACACACAGCAGAAATCAGCCTTGGTTCCTTGGTAGACATGACCACATCTCTCTCCTCTGATCAGGGTGGCATTTTTTATAGGTGTAATTCATTGCTTATAAACAGTAAACAAGCCAATGCCTTTCTAGGTGGGTGGGCATTCCAACTTTTGACACAACTATGCGAACATAAACCATAAACAGCCCACATGATCAGACCACATGAGGCAGGAGCAAAATAGTAGTGAAATATACATGAAATACTTGACGTAACTTGGAGAGAACGTCATCTCTTTTGAGGCTGTTGAAGGAGAAGGATACGGTACAGCATTGCTTTTGCTCCTCCAGTAGTTCAAATATTTGAAACCATTTTTGGGTGCGTTCATGTCCAGCTGCCAAAACAAGATGTTCTCTTTATTTCTATGCCATAACATAATATCATTTGGGACCATAATGTGATGGAATGTGGCACAAGAAACTCTGTCGATGATAGACAAATATAGATATCTTAAGGTGAAGCTATATCATGTCTCTTTACTGAAAATGATCTCCATCTTGACACACACTTTAATCTTGTATCAAGCCTTAAAATCTAGTTTTTCCTGAAGCAAGTGAGAATATCTGCTGGAAGAGAGAGAGATGAATTCACCTTTCATTCAAGTATTTTCTCAAAAGGGACAATATCTTGAATCAGATGGAGGGGCTGCATTTTAAGATATTACCATTTGCTTCTAGAAAATTCTAAAAACAAGCTGATTGTATTAAAACAAGTGAAAGTGCACAATGCAAGATGACATTACATAATTTTCACTTCAGTCATGGCGTTCCTACATTTGGCTACACCTTTGTCTATACCTAACAACTCAAAGTCACAAAATATATTCAGAGTATTACCAGTCTATACAAAGACGGTAGTTATTACAATTCATTTGAAATATTCCCTCATTTCCAGTCTAGAACGTTCAGTTGAAACCATAACTAAATATATACAGTTGCAATAATAGCCTATAGGGAAAATTTTACAGTGAAACATTTCCTGTATTCTTGTTGCCGGGTAAAACAAATAACTCTCTCTCCTCAAGATGTCGTAAACTTCACTAGCGGAGCCAGTGAACTGACCCTTTATTCCAGCCCGGATGTCTCTTACAAACGTTTCGCCAAATGAAAGGAACTGAGCACATGCTATTTATAGGCACCTCAATAAATCAGTGACAAGGCAAACCATTCATACTGTACTTTTGATAATGGAAAACGCCTGCAGCCTTGCTTAAACAAACCCTCTACAGCAATTGGGCTTTGATAGAAACTGAGGCAGCAAAGTAAAGAAAAATGTTTAGCAGTCTGGCGCATACACATAGACGTTAGGTACCAGGGACTGAATCAGCAACCTTTCAGCCGCTACGCTGCCTCCCTAACCATTCATGACACGTCAGCATAGGAAATCCCTCCACCCTTAGTAATCAGTGTCCATTTGAACCAGATACAGCTCATTTAGTGAGGGGCCATGACCTGACTGACTTAGAGGTCCCTGCTTCCCAGACCTTTGACATGTCTAGCATTCTCCCTGGAGAGAGAGAGAGAGAGAGAGAGAGAGAGAGAGAGAGAGAGAGAGAGAGAGAGAGAGAGATGGCCATTACTTCATCAGGTACACATACAATGAATGAGCGCGTGCACACATTTGAAAGCAGTGACACCCACACAAACACACACAAACGAATACAGGCCTTTCATGAGTTTCAAAGAAAATTCTCTTCTCTTCCATATATTCAGTCTGGGGTGTGTCTCTTCAGGAGCGCACAGGACAAGACCTTTCCTGGAAATGGGATAGTCGTGATGCCTAAAAGCAGTGCACCACTGAATAGAACTGAGCTTTACTTTATTCATCTTACAACAGAGATGTGTCTTATGCTGATCCAAAAAAACAAAAAACAGACACAGGATTTTGGGTCTAGATACTGATTTAAACTAACTCATTGTAGGCCTGTCGAGACACAAAAAGATTTTTAATACACACTGGTACGATCTGGATTTTAGTATGTACAGTATTTTTTGTTTTGTTTTTGTCCAATGTCTAGAATAAGCAGTTTTAATGCATTTCATTTATAATATCAACACATCAGACGATTTAATCCTAGAATGTTATGAGAAATGTACTGAGAAAACATTCGAAAGACCAGTGTTGTCAAATCACTGGCCAAATAAAAACCGCAGGAGAGGATTATTCCAGAGTGCAGGTATTTGCTTCAGACTGCTCAGGGTGTTGTAAAAATGCTGCCTCAATATTGGCAGAAAACATCTACCAAAGGCTGGAACTCTCCTGTAAAGATTATTATGAACTACATCTAACTTTAGCCACGCTCAGGATGAATGTAAGCTTATTCAGGTTTACCATACGTTTAGAATGAATCCATTGTATTAATAAATTCTTTGTTTAAGTGTCATGCATCTAAAGGTGGCAAGACTACAGCAGTTCACCGGACACTATGAAGTATAAAAATCACACGTGGCGGTATGAGAACAATAAACAAGCAGAAATATAGAGCCTCAAATTGTCGCGGTGGGGTGAAAACCTCGTATTTCAAAATCATCAACTTTTCAAGAGCTAAGAAAAACAGACGTGTTTTCAGCTTGACCACAATGCATTTTTTAGTCTTGCCAATGGGGTTTTGGTTTCATAAGACCAAGGTTTGTAGAATTTTCTCAACCAATAGAGGAGCTTGGAATCCTTCAACTGAAGTGAAAAAATAAACGAACATCACCAAAACCAACTGCACTTACAGCACAAATGTATGTGCTCATACAGTATATCTCACCACACATACAAAGATGCATAGCTGTATAGATACAGACGTATATGCATACACTTATAATTGCATGCACAGAGTCTAACTCAAAGAAAAACTGGACTTCTTCCTTTTCCACACTGTAAAAAATTTAACCGTTTTGAATGCTTCATTTTGATAAAGGTCAGTCGCGTTTGATACATTTCTCTGACTCTTTTCAAGGTTTTGCTTTGATTTACAGCATATGGTTCCAACAAACTGTCATATAAAGTTCAATAAAACACAAAAAGTAATTCATTTTCAACATTTGGAAAACGCATCGTACACATTACCTTATTAAAGCTCAATACTGTGTGCATCGGTCTGATATGTGTGATTGTCTGCTAGCATCTGTTTGACCATTTTGCTGTCATGACAGATAGATTACCAGCGTAAGAGTATCAATCACAATATCCTAATACTTGGAACTGAGTCCCATCCGCAGAGACGTTGCATTCACTGCATGCCTTATGCTCTGCCAAGGGGAACGTTTATGTCAAAATCGACAAACTCTTCCTCTTCACATTCAAGTGCTGCTGCTCGAATCTAATTTTTGACACTTAACCTCATAAGCAAATCCGTTATCCGGGGAATGTTTTGTCCCACGACTGTTTTCCCCATCACAGAGGATATAAAGACATTAGTGAGGCTGAACTCGCATAATAACATCACAATAAAAACCCTACACCCCCTTGTTTTTCTGGTTAGCTGTTAATGTCATCGTCAAGAAACGATTGTAGCTACTTTGGAGGGAGAGAGAGAGAGAGAGAGAGAGAGACATCTGTGATTATACTTAGTTAGGGGACCACCAAGACTCCAGGAAGTGTAGTCCCAAAGCTTTGAAAACAAATCTCTCTTGACTCAAGGGAATCAGGTGGAGGGTAACTCTCTGTGCTGTTTTACCCTTTTTTCCATGTTGGCTTTCAGACCATATCGACAGCAGAACATAACGTTATTTAAAACTCCCTATTCATACAAGAGCAAGAACACATCTGCGGGTTTGCCATTGTCGTATCTGTCACTGTCACACTCTTTGAAAATGGTTCCCCGAAGGTCTTGACCTGACACTGTCAATCAGGTGCTATCTTAACTCTGTTTTTGCTGTCAGCTGGAATCAGTTATTCTCACCATATTTAACACAGAGATGATTTTTCCGTTACTGCCTGAAAAGATAAAATCATGCGGAGTCACACAGAGCTGCATAGGCATCTGTTTCTGATTCAAAGTGTGAGAAGAAACTGTCTCCCGGAGGCAGGGTGTATACAGGATCGCATAGGGTTAAATATGTTTTGAATATACAAGTTATTTTCTTCATAATTTCTTTCATTCTTGTGTAAATCTAGCCAAAGTCAAGTCCCTGGATGGGTGCCATTCTCTATCATGCCCTTGAGCCGTCCCTGGACCGGTTAGTCGACAGAAGTTATTCCTAACAGTTTTGATGCAAGCAGTCCCTGAGTAGTATATACGGTATCTGTTCCACACTATCTGTTCGTTTCAACATGTAAAATGAGTATCAGCCACCAGCCAAATGTAATTTTACCTGCTCTGAGGTCGTTTTTTAAAATCCCACGGCCACTGTGAGGAGATGCTCACCGTGTTTCTGTTCTGTGGGGCAAAAACAAAGACCAGCAGTGTGTCCCTGAGATCAAAAAGAGTGAGGAGCGCTGGGCTTCGTCAGCCGGTGGACTGGGGTCAGGCATCTCATGACAGGATGACCCGACCCTGAGGACTGGTATCCACATCAGCTCGAGGAAGCTCTGTAACAGCTGGTGACACCGGCTCATCTGTCAAACTACTGCTTCATTTGGCGTTGTGCTGCAGCACTAGCTCCGTGAAAATGAGTTGGGATTCATTGATTGATTGTCAGTGTATCCTTTTTAGTTGTTGTTGTTTTGTTTTTTATTTGATCCATAAACTAAAATGATACTGGAATGAACTCTTGCTTACCGTTTATCTTACTTTGTGTTTGTGAATTTTAGTGTGAGTAAGTGCAAATTACACACACCTGACATTGTTTTGTGAAAGGATGGAGACGTCAAATGTATTCACACTTTCTAAGCTGTGATCTAAAGCAGATGTGTCAGAAGAGTCCTGGTGGCTCAGTGGGATAAGGGCCATACCATGTACTGTACTGATGACACCATGGGTTTGAAGCCATTGTCACATGTCATTCTCAGATCATTTGTGTTGCTCTTTACTGCGTTCTGTCTAACAAAACAGAAGCCACATAAAAATAATCTTTAAAAAGAAATCTGAAAGCCGGATGTGTTGACTGTTCACAACATTAGTGGATAATCACAATGACTCACAATCACTCCACACATGTTACAACTGCTATATCTTTAAGTCTGCGTGTGGTTGACAAAAGAACATTAGAGTCAATTGTGGTATGCATTAGAGATAATTGGAGACATGGCAAGGGCCTTAAAGTTTATGAGCGTGTGTGCGTGTGTGTGTGTGTGTGTGTGTGTGTGTGTGTGCGCGCCCGTGCGTGCGTATGTGTGCATTGTGGTAGGCATCAAAGAAAATTGAACACATGACAAGGGAACACATTCACCAAACCTCCATATGGCTCCAGTTTGTTTTCCCTTAAGTGACCGAGGCTTTATCTACACTGCAGGCCCCGATCTGATTTGGTCCAATTCACACTAGTCTCCCAGACATTTGACTAGTTTAAACATGCAGACTCTGGCATTGAAGCCAGCTTTGTCCTACTTCCTCTGATCTGATCTTGTCATTTCCATGTAAACATGGAGAAAACACTTTGAATCTATTTTTCCATGTTTAGACGGCAATGGAAGAAAACAAAAAAATCGACTTTTTACCACACTGATGGAAAATCGTTAGCTTTGAGTTGGCACAGTGTAAATCTAGCCTAATACCCTACAGACAGACAAGACGTTTACTCAGTCTTTGAACATGTTTCATGAGTTGGATATCTGTGGGTGCTATTTGGATCCGTCTGTCAGTACTTATTTTGCACACAGCCCCTCAGCGCAGCTCCCCTTCTGATCAAATCAGCCCCCTCAATCAACAGTTTCCAGATCCACAAGGAAACACGCAATCAGTGCTGGTTCAGTTCCCCTACCACAGTTGGCCTGTGGGTGATTCAATTTACCCATCTGGTTCAAAGGGTATAGCTAATGCGCTTCTTGTATATTGTAAAGACCAAATGAGATTTCAAGTTTACGTTAAGATTGAAAGTGGTTGCTTGAGCGTGGGTAGACATGGAGATGAAGTTATAAAGGGCAGATGCAATCAAAATGTGTTTCACACGAATGTGGTCAATACTCAGTAGAATGTTATAAGTGGAGAACTATTTAGCAGATGGACTGAAATCGAGCTATCTCCGGCTCTGCTATGAGTGTTTTAACGGTGGATGGTAAAGTGTGTTTAGGGGTACAGTGCTGAGTCTTAAACGTTAGTTCACCAAAAAGCATTCTTACAACCTGAGAGCTGACATCAGGCATAGCATATATCTATTTATATCAACAGTTTTCAAGTGCTTTACAGTGCTTGGACTCTTTAAAAGCGCTGTACAGAACAAAAACACGTAAGGAGAATCCAGACAAAGAATATTAAGCGCACATGCAATTACACACACACACACACACACACACACATACACACACACACACACACACATGAAAAGATGAAAAGAGTAAAATGGCAAAACACAACAATTAAAAGCCAAAGAGAAAATATGTTTTTAGTTGTGTCTTAAATGTATCAACAGAT
>OMLI01018377.1:0-16242 GCA_900302605.1 Rondeletia loricata
GGCCCTATTCCGGCGACCGGGAACTGATTTACTCGGCCCGAATCCGGAAGCCAGACCCGGCCCAGCGTAGATGCTGCAATAACATCAGATCAAATGTTTAACGTTATGTATGTTATGTTACATAAACGTCTGACAACAGACAACATAGACGTTTATGTAACGTTAACATTAGGCTAAAGCTAACTGCGGGCAGGAGCTTCTAACCGCAGATGCCCGGTTAGCATGGAAGTAGCATTTAGCATGCTAACCGAGCATCTGTGGTTTGTTTACAATCACTTCCGCGTTATCCTACTACGTCATATGGTTTGTTGATCTGATTGGTTGAAGTTAGCCTGCCCAGACAGTGATAGACAGATGGTTCATCCAATCACCTGCCAAGTAGCTTTTTGAAAGTGCCTGCCCCTTTCAAAGGTTTGCCCAGTGCGTTCCCAGATGGTTTTGTTTAACAATTGTGAAACAATTTGTGAAACAAAGCATCTGGCAGAGCCAGGTTATGTGTAAGGCCCCATTGTGGTTGTATGGCCATTAGTTGGTGTATTAGAATATCGTGCATTTCTTTGTCCGCTTCAGACAGAATTAAATATGGCCGACATTAGCCAACATTAAAGAACAATAACAACTTACTAATGTATTCTTGAAAGGCTCATTTCATTTATTCCATAGATGTGTTTTCTGACGTAACGTTCTACTTTCAGGAAGCTTATTTATTCGCTTCAACCATTCTGACAAAAAAAAATTCTCGATATTTCAAAAGGTCACTCAGTTGACAGTTGGATGGGAAAATAGTTACACCTACCTCTGGCATAAACCATATCCCCATCTCCATAGTCGTCCTGGTCAGAGTCGGAGGACAGCGGGTCGTCTTCTCTCAGGGGCGGGATGACGCTGTCGGCCTCGACCACAGCATCTCTCAGCAGTAGTGAGTCAAACTTCACAGTATAGAAACCATTATCAATTTCTACATTGGGGAAAAAAGATTGAGTCACAAAAACATACAATCCAACTGCAGTCGTTCTGTCTACCATTCCCAGGCTGAGTTGCTACAATTCAATATATAAAAAATTGTGTTGCACAATAAAAGTGCAAACAAAAACTAGAGACTTATCACACATTCTCAACATTCTATTAGCAACTTTGTAACTGTCACTGGCTGAAAAATAATCTGCCTGGTTTGCTTTCTGATGCACAAATTATTTTTCTGTTTCAAGTTTTTTAGAAAAAAGGAAATGTGAGAAATGTCATTTTGACAGTTAGCATGCAGCTCCAGTGATGACTTAGTGTCTCCAACACGCGTTCAGAAATATGCGAGTGACACAGTGACTTTGAAGGGATAACATACATGTCACCCTGTCGGGGAATATTTTGTGATAATGACATTATTCGGCTAATTACACAGCTACTTACCGAAGGCATTAATCATTTGACACGAAATACTGATTTAAAATTATTTTATTACAGGCTAAAGTAAGCAAACTTGCAAGCTTCCGACAAAAACGAGTCCAGCAGGGCTGTCTGCAGTAACCAAGTTGTAAAGTCTTTTTGCCACAAGGTGTTGTGAAAATGTATTTGATTAGAAATCTACAAAATGGAGCGGACTTCTTGACAACGGAGTGATATGATTAGATGTGAAACTGAGGTCTGTTATATGGGTTCATTGGCCAAACCAATCATAATTGAGTATTCAATAAAGGCATGTAATAATGTGTTTTGTCTCACTCAATAGTACAAGATCATTTTGAAAAGCGACATTTATTGTGTAGTACAGTGTCAAAGGAGTACCTGTGATTTTGGCTGGGTACCAGATGCCGTCCTCGTGTCGGGCCAAGCAGGATGAGCCCTCTTGGATATTACTGAGGTCGAACTCCAGGAACTCTCTGAGCTCGGACACGTACACCACCTCGCCATGGGAGAACCTGGAGGAAACAAACAACAGCCAATATCTTATGAAATGCTCTATGAAGAGGCCTGAGATCCAAAATGGATTAGAAATGATCAAGGAAAACAAGTGGAACCTTGATTAACAACAGGGTTTTACAAATAAATATTCAGTATTTTCCACAGTATTTTATTCTTGTCAGGGTGGAAAAGCCTCTGGAACAGCATTTAGCCTGTCATGTGACATTAAAACTCTCCAGTGAAACCCAGACTATTTAAATTATTTCAGGGTTAGCAGCTCTTCAAGGCAGGGTGACCCACCGCACCTATTCGAATGGTAGGGGTCTTTAAATGAAGAGTAAATTTACAAAAAACATTACTGAGCAATTAAACAAATAAATAAAATGTGCAAAGAAAATAACATTCCATTGCAGATTTTACAGACTGTAGTCAAGAAGGAACACCTCCATCGTATCGGCAATGGACGACACTTGCTGGAAGATATCGCTATTTCATAAAAGGCAAATATCGTCCCCATATATTGACAAACCGATATATCTGTCTAATCTTAATTAAAACAAATCTAAATCTGGTTGAGACCGTCAAGGCTTCTAGTCCCTTCTAGGACCTTCATCCAACAAGCTGCTCCGAGTGTGACTTTTTAAAAAAACAACAGGGTGAAACCATGATACTCTACCTGCAATTATCCAGGAAGAGACATTTGTCCTCTAGATAGAACGGACAGGGTTTCATAGACTTCTGGGTGGGGTAGACGTACAGCACCCTCACTTGTGCCTCGTCTCCGCCCGGTGGCTCCGTCCCCACCACCATGGCATTGTGATACTCCAGTGTCCCCCATGTCGTCCGGTAGGGTGCTCTCACTTTGGTACCACTGAGTGTGTCTTCTTCCTCCTCCTCCTCACCATCCTCCACCCCGACTTCCTTCTCCTTCCCTCTCTCTCTTGTGTCAGAGCTACTGCTTGAACACTCCCCCAGCTCAGAGTAAAAAGCAGCAAACTCTGTGTCCAAGCTGCCGTTTGCAGCGTCCGTGTCAGCCGCTGCCTCTGAGGCGTTTGCCTGAAGTCCGTTGCTCTCCTCGAGGCTGGCTAGAAGCCGGCTCTTTTTGACAGACACCAGGCTGGACTCGGTGAGCTCTATCAGCTGACAAAGGTCCTCTTTCAGTTTGAGCAGGTCTGACTGCTGAGAGGGGTCCAGGCCCGCCGACAGGGCCGTTTCCACCTGCTGCAACTGGGTGACGTAGGTAGCGATGGCCGACTCAAGTGTTTCTTCATCCATACTGTCACTTGGCAGTGGGCAGGACAGACGGGACAGGGCTACATCAAGCCCCTGGGACCCCAAAAGAGAAAGGAGACAACAGATTTAGAATGTCATCAAGTTAATACAACGTAACAATAAGAGGACTGATATATTAGCTGACTCCCTGATATAGCCCCGCTATGTGCCAGTTTCTCTTGAATGGAAAGAACATCATGCCAAATTTCACTTAAAAAATGACAATTTAATGTGGCTTTGTTTATCAGCAAAAGCACACACCTCATAAAATATGACCGAAACCTTTTCTGAATTATTAGTAGCCCGTCTATCATTCGGCATATATCCAATACACCAAGCAGCGTTCATTTAACTTTTACATTTGGTTCACCTATTATTCTTACAATCAAAGATACCAAACTGAACTGTTACTGAAATATTATTGCTGCTAGGTGGTTCATATGCCGAAATGAAAAGTGGCTCCTAATGATTCAGAAAATGTCTTGAATCTTGAGTCAAACAAGACAATAATGAGTAACTACTCACACCAGGGGTGTGCTATAACGAGTTTCACCTCCGTCTCAAACTAGTCTGATAACATGATGTCCTTGCCTCGCTCACTAGCTGATGTTTGACTGAACAAATTGCCTGTTTATAAGCTAACTAGCTAGCGCTAGCTAACATAGCTATGAATTGGGGTTCTCACTAACGTTAGCTGGTGGTTAATGTGGAAAGGATTTATTTAGCTACATATCTTGACCAAGAAAGTGCAAGTAACATTACATACAGATGCAGCTTCCGGTACGCGCTGTTCTCTTGGAGTACGTCATGCCAAATTCAATTTAGTATAATGCCTTAACTATCGACATATACATGGTACATGGCAAAATACGGTATGAGGCACAGAACTGGGGCTGGGTAAAGTACATCCTAACACCTTTTACTAATCTGGTACATTCGGCACGCAAATGCCCCACCCAGCAGCACGTTCACACCGCCCAACACTGTGTTTGGTGGAAGAAGAGCGGAAGGAATAACATGGAGCCAATTCTAAGTTTAAACTTGACTGAAATAAGAGCCGCTTTGTGTATTGGATGTGAGCCGAATGTAAGAGGTGTTCCTAAAGATTCCTAAAAGCTCCTACATGAGGTATGCACCTTTGCCAATAAGGCAGTAATAAACTGCCAGATTTATGAATGGACCATGGAGTAACACTCTCTCCAATTAGAGCACGTCGGCACGTATCGGGGTACTTTTTAGCTAGCCGTATTTAACTCGGGTAGCTAACTTTACTGAACCAGTTAAACCATTGCTTAATGTTGAAAACCCCTTGATCATCATAACATTACCTTCTCTAGAGGTGTCTGTCTGAGCTCATATACATCGTCAGACACAATGACAGACTTGGAGAGGTTTGCTGAGTTGGAAGTAGTTTGCGGTAAGCAAATAGTCATAAACGAAAAACACGAAGAAGCCGAAAGGATCAAGGAGACTTCCGCTTTGAATTGTCTTTTTTTTCAAGATAAAATACTTCAACAAACATTGAACGGTTTCTAACTTTCTACAGTAACACAAAGTACTGAGTTAGAGATTGTATCCAGTAACAAGAATGAGGCCTCTGTTTGAGGATTACCAAAAACAAGACTAGGTGAAAACCTAGTATATGGCTGGACAGTATTGGTACGGTCACACATGCACAAAATTAACGCATAGTGACGGGACGGGATTTCGGACGGGATAGCACTGTTATGATGTCACAGACCAGACAGTAATGGTCTAATATTCAAACTCAAAAAATATACATATGTTATGAAAAAAAATTTATATGACAAAATTTGAAGAATATCAGTATTCACGTGAAATAATACACTACAAACATTACATAGTGGTTTTGCATTATGGTTTATGGTTTAGTAATCACAGATGAATCTTTGACGTATATGTTGTAATCAAGATAAGAAAAATATCCACCAAGAAAAAACATTTAAAAAACTTAGGCTCCTCTACATTTTATTTTATTAAGTGATTTGCTTGAATCAACTTTTAACTTAACCTTTCTCTGAATTTCTTGTGCATTTATGGTTTTTGTGCAGAGTTTGCACGGCACCCATTCAATTCTTCAACAATACAAAGGCTGGAGAATTGTCTTCTGAAGAAACACAGAGATATTTTTAATTGGTCTGCCTACAACACAAATTAATAATAATACTGACAAACATATAATACTGTATCATATACCAACCATACAATCACAAAAAATGTTGAGCCATTGAATTTGCCCTTTCAAAAGACACAATTGAATCAGGAAATACCCTTCATAATAAGACCATGAGTTGTCTTATAGCTATATTTTACTCCACTTTAATTTTCTTTTTCAAATAGTGACGCTGTCTACGCGTTTATTTTGGAGGCAAAATTGCCAAACCGGAAGTTTTACTTCTGCTTAATCCCGGTAGCTTGATGCAACTTCTAGGCGCCCTCTCACCTCAAACGTGTGCGTCGTCGTCGCAGAATCATGACGTAGCTGGAGTAAAATAACTTCATCAGTGTGTGATGACTCCCCCTTTCAGTGTTTGCTCTCTAAAATAATTGCGATTTCATGGGTTTGTTGTGTTGCGCAGGCTGTCCATCGCTAGAGATTACCATGTAAAGGTAAGCTGCTTGCTTGTTGACGAATTGGTAGCAATGCTGTGTAGCTTAAAGGGATAGTGCACCCATTTTTATGCCTACTGACTGACTGAATCGATGCTAGCTAGCTCAATGTTATGCTAATCATTTGGATCTGTGTGGTCAGTAGCCCCATTTGTGACTTGTCAATACCAAAATTACAGAAACACCTTATAAAGTCACAAATGGGGCTATTTGGTCAGTGGTGTTGTCAAAGACCCAATATAATATACAAAATAATTAATATCAATTTTTGTTATAGATTATGTTACTCTACTTGTTTTCAATGTTGTTTTGTGTATAGAATCAGGTACTGTGTGTTCATTAAAACTTGCTCACTCACTTATACAATGGAACAAGTTTGTAATTCATCATGAAGTGCAAGAGAGAAATTTGAAAGTTCTGTTCAAAGTTTCAAAGTTTGAGAACAGGCAAAGACCATAACTGAGGCATTCACATGTTATCATCTCAAAAAGTTACCGGTCAGCGTGGCGGTGACCCTTACTGATTTATCCACCAAAGACAAATTTGGCACTTGGTGGGTGTTAATTTCTGACCCTGCCTAGTTCAAAGCTTAACAGCGGAAACTAGTTCCTGTCAACCCTCTGTCTCTTTCTCACATCCCCCATTTCTCTCTCCCCACCTCTCTCAGTGAACTGACCCATGTTGTAACACCTCCAACCATGGCTCAGATCACTGATCCAAAGATCGCCTTTGCCTACCTGCGCCCGGCCTGCATCCTGCTGACTCGTGAACCCACCGTCCCCAACGTGGAGATGCTGGGCGCCCAGCTCAGAGACGTCGACGATGCCACCTTGCAGCAGCTCCAGGAGTACGTCCTCTTCCCCCTCCGCTTCGTCCTCAAGGTCCCCGGGCCCAAGAGGGAGAGCCTGGTGCAGGCCGTGACTGAGGCCATGACTCGCATCCTGGAGAACACTTGCGTCCGGAGCTGGGAGACCCTCCGCGACCTCCTCTCAGAGCTCTGCCTCTGCCTCTGCTCTCCGACCGATCCAGGTAAACCCGCAGTCACATCTGAGGAGCTGAAAGCGGCCGTGCTGAAGTGCCTGGACGTCCTGCTTCACGCGGCTTACGGTGATATAGTGTTCAAACTCTATGAACCGATCATGCTGCCTGGACTGGGAGCTGCCATATCACTGCTTCTGGCTCTAGGAGAGCAGGAGAAATCTAGAGGTATACAGGCAGCCGCCTTGAAGTGCCTCCAGGCTTTGACTCTGCAGTGTGACTGCACTCAGGACCACGTAGTCCCAGCAGCAGAAGAGCAATGTATTCTAGGCAACACCATGGCCTCATTCTTACCTGGCATCACTACGGCTTTAGCCAGGATTATTACAGGAGACCTGAGACAGGGCCATGCAGTCACAGTCGGGGCCATCAAGGTAACTCATCCCTATATATTCATTCATGTTTCCTGGTATAATGTTCAATACGTTCATAGTTTAAAAAATGTATTGTGTCATAACTAGTTATAACTAGGGTTAGAGGGATATACTGGCTTGCTGATGTATCAGGCTGATATAGGCATTTTATTAAAAATAGGAAATGGGCCAGTCAGTGTGGTCCACCTCTGATATGATGGATATGATGCATTTTGGTTGATTACATATGTATTGTACAATTGATCAATACTACACCGGCTGTCTATGGGAAGCTCTTAACCTGAACTGATTCTAATGGGACATTTTGATCAGATTCCACACAAGTGTGCATGGATATGTTATTCTTATTTTTATCCAGAGTTTCAGTGGAGAGTTGTAGTGTCCCATGATGGTCTAAATACTGTTTCAGAGGCTTTTCCACCCTGACAAGAATACAATTCTGGGGGGAAACACTGAATACATAATACTGAATACTACAAATTTTAAAGATATTGTATATTGGCAGAAAATATCAGCTATCAGCCGCTTCAATCCAAAAATACTGGCATCAGCTTACAAAAATCCATATTGGTGGAACCCTAGTTAAAACAAGCACTTTTTAGCAACACTTTGAAACTAAGGGTGCGTTCACACCAAGCATGTTCAGAGCAGTTTATTTGAACTCTGGAGCGTTTCCTCCTTTAGTTTGGTTCGTTTGGCCAGGTGAGAACAATGCCATTTGAACTCTGGTGACACCAAATAACTGCACCGGTCTCAGTCCTCTTCCAGGAGAAATGCAGTGCAGTTTGTTAGGAGTGAGAACGTAATCCCAACCAACTACAGGAAATGACCCCAAAACACAAGGGGTTATGGTTATCAGGAGACAGATGTTACATCTGATAGCCAGACGTTCCTCATGCTTGGAAAGCCTAGCATAACAAAATAAAGTCTGAACTGATGCCTATATTCAGCTGTTTCTTCATGTGTTCTTAACTGGTATGAACACCAGAGAAGAAGACTGCAGACAAGTCCATCATGTTTAGCTAAAGTTACAGGGACTGGAATCAGATTTGTTTTGACCACCAAAATCTCTAACCTGGCAGGATGACAGGTTACCAAAACTCTGTCCAATATAGGAGCTACTTGTGAGTCATGTGACTTTTGTTTACAAGCCCTGGTTCCTTTGTAATTGGACAGTGTGAACCTAAAGGAACCAAATAAAAAAATGCAACAAAGTCAACTTTTCCACTCTGGTTCGGACCAAAGAAATCCAAATGTAGGTGTAATCACATCCTAAAATAAATGGAATACAGATATTTTGTCATGCCATTTCATCTCTTTTTTTGACTCATTGTTATTCAGGTATGGTCCAGGACGGTGGGACTTGTCATGGAAGACACCCAGCTCCAGACCTGTGAGCCCGGGGAGACTCCATCTCCAGACCTGGGGAAGATCGGGAAGCTGGTGGTTCACCGGACACAAGACTGGGCGAAGGGCACCTCGGGGAGACTGGCTGTGCTGCTGCAGAAGATCATCTCCTGCACCTCGGCCCACCAGCACTGGAGGGTTAGGCTGGAGATGGTGGAGCTGGCTGACCACCTGCTGGCCAGGTGTAGCCAGTCGCTGGGAGAGTGTGTCGGGCCGCTACTGGAAGCACTGGTGGGAGCAGTTAATGATGAGGAGCCCAGAGTCAGAGAGAGGTGAATTATACTGATTTGATTTGATTTGTGAGGAAAAAGATTGTGTTAATACAGTCCAAAGCCCAGAAACCATGACAACAACAGAAAAATAGGAAGAATACTGGTTAATAACGGAATGCTTAATTAAATGTATTATTATTTATTATTATTATTATGTTTATGGAATTTTACCATAGAGCTGCAGCTGACAGATGAACATTCTCTTCTCTTGTATTCTTTTTTCTTCTGTCTTTTCAATTCTCTTGTATTTTAACTTCTCTTTTCCCTTCTGCTCTTTTCTCTTGTCTTTTCTTCAATTCTCTTGTCTTTTCATTTTTCTTCTCTTCTCTTGCACTCTTCTCTTTTTTTTCTTCTCTTTTCTTTAATTCTCTTCTGATGTATTTGTTTTTCTTCTCTTTTACTCTCCTCTCCTCTCCTCTCCTCTCCTATCCTCTCCTATCCTATCCTCTCCTCTCCTCTCCTCTCCTCTAGGTGTGAGGTTGTTCTGAGAGAGGTATCACAGAGGAGTCAGAGGCCTAGCGGCGGTGGCAGCAGTAGTCAGACCTTCTCTGACATCCTCTCAGAAAACCTCCACGCTCTAGCCACCTCCCTGCCCAGACTGATGAGGACCTCCGACGACCAGAAGAAGCTGTTTGTCCTGAATGTGTTTCTGGGCTATCTAAAAGTCCTGGGACCCCTGGTCACTGTGGTGCTGAACTCGGCCGCACACCTCGAGAGGATTTCCAAAGCCTTGATGCAGGTAGCAACGGGGATGGTATCAGATAATGGACTTTATACTTCAGGTTTTCTGTCATATTCTCTGCATCAGGGTGAAACACATGACTCCTCTATACCTGGGCACACTACAAATCATGTGTGTTCGTTAGTGAGCACTATCTGATTGCTACAGTAAAAGTAAAAGTTCTATTACTGTGAAAATGTAACATTAACTATGAATCTTCATACCTTGGCTGCAAATGTTCACCTGCCACAACCCTCTTCACATATTCAGAGGGAACTATATTTATAGGAAATGAGTGGCGTTCCAACTCGGAAGCAAGGGGGAAGGGAAGGAGCATTTTAATGGTTGAAGACAAGGGGATTTCAATGGTCATGCATTTGTCTCTCAAATCAGCATATGTGACAGAGGACAAGACGAAGATGTACTTATTGTGGGAATACAAGAAATGTTTTGGCAGTTTCAGAAGGAGGAGACAGAAAGTGAATTTTAGCATTGGCCTTAATGGGGAGTCTCCTTTTGTGGAGTCTGACTTTGCCTTCTTTCCCCTGTACTTGTTTCACTTAAATGTTCCAACCTTGTCAGGTGTTACTTGCGGTAGCGAAAGGTTTGCAAACTTGTACGACATTCTAGAGAAGTTACAATTCATCTGAACATACAGACCTGTTTAAAACGCAATGACCACCGCTGCACGCCCCTACAGGTGCTGGAGCTCGACGTGATGGATGTTCGCATCGTGGAGGAGAGGAGTTACGCCGCTACCATAGAAACAAGCTCGGGGTCGGCTGCTCACACTCAGAGGAAACATTTCCTGTACTTCACAGATGAGAAGGTCTTCTCTGCGCTCATGGAGATCTGTCGGACATTAGGTTTGAGTTCTGTTTGATATGAACTTGAGGGATAGGCTGTATTATGTTAAACTGATATTTTGTGCCAATATTCCTTACAAACTGATATTGGAAAACTGACATATTGGTCTAACCCTATTAGATAGTATTCATTCATTTATTCATTCAATCATTCATTCATTCACTCATCAATTCATTTTTTCCATCCGTCTATCTGTAGGTTACTATGGCAACATTTACCTACTGACTGACCACTTCCTGGATCTGTACCGAGAATCTTCAGCATACAGGAAGCAGGCTGCCATGGTGCTGAACGAGATTGTCAGGGGTGCTGTGGGCATCGCCGTGGCAACAGGGGGTCAGGGGTTGGAGGGCGAAGTTCGGGGGCGCCGTGCCCCGCCCACCCAGGAAGACCTGAAGGCAGCAGCGGTGTCCGTCATCGAGGAATACACCAGTCTGAACAACTGGCACTTGGTTACTGTCAGTGAGGAGACTGACAGAGACAGACAGGACCAGCAGGTGACAACATCCAATCCTGTAGTCCGTTTTCTTTGGTTCAGATCGGGGAACAAGTTTTTATTCGGTTGCATTTACGCTTTGGTTTGGTTACGTTTCACACGGCTAAATTTCAAGCAAACCATAATTTATCAACCAAAGCCATGTGGGAGCAGTCAGTTCCTTAATTGGTCAGAAATTTGGTGCGGTAAACCAACATGGAGCATCAGCTAAGTTTGTGGATCATCAAACTCTCTGTGGGAATTATGTATAAATATTTCTAAATAAATAAGTGATATTTTTTTCACGTAATTTCTCAGTTTTACAATTCACTTTGTAGAAACGGGATTGTGCTGACATTCCTGCACGTTAAACAACTGTGAACATTTTGTACTTTACTATTGAAGTGTGATATTAGACGCTCATGTTCAACCCATAATGCACAGCTCTTCCTCCATACTCCATACAGATCACTCCATACTCACTCCACTCCAAACGCTCCTGGGTTCGTTTGGACACGTACCGAGACCTCCCTCACAACATGGTCACGGTCCGATTTCTGTGTTCTCATATGCCCAAACGAACTGAACTAAGGGGAAAACGGCGACAGGGTTAAAAAATAACTGCTCTAAACTAACTAGCGAGGCTGGATTACCGACCAGGCAAGCAGGGTAAATGCCCCGGGGCCCCAGACCGCCAGAGGCCCCAAAAGATCGGCAGTACTACATTCATGTGTAGATACATTTGCGATACTTCATTAATGTCAGGTGGAATATATGCACATGCGGGCACACTTTCAAATGAATAGGATTACATGCCCAGAAACATGCAGAGCCCCAATATACAGTAGTGGAGGGTGAGGTTTGGCCCTGAGCAGAGAGCATTCTGGGTCTCCTCCCACTTTAATTCAGCCCCCATGCTGACCAAACCTCTAATTACATATATGAATGATTTGCCTTCATAAATGGAATATGGAAAAAACACGAAGCAGCTATATGCTAAAATCAGTGTTGACAAATCATTCATTCACAAATTTGATGGGAAATGTTTGGGACATTGATTTCACTCAGCCTTTCACGGTGAAAAGCTCTTTCCTCTTCATCAAAACAAAATATACCCTTGTAAAGTAGTTTTGCTTGTGCTTTTGCACTGCACTATTGTGCATGGTGATGAAAACTCAGACAGTGAATCTAGCTGTCTGTGCATGTTTGTTTCTTTGTCATTCAAACCTGCCATCTTAATTTGGAGCTTGTCTGTCTACAAAATAAAACATTGTATTGTATTAGGAAAATTGTATGATACATGACAATGACATTTGTCTTGTTTTCTCTCTTGTCTTATCCTCTCTCTGTAGCTGCTCAGCCCATCCAGCCTCCTCTCCATATCCAGCAGTGATGTCAACATCACTAATGCCAACCCTCTCCAAATGATTCCTTCCTCCTTTACCTCACCCTCCTCATCTTCCACCTCCACAATCCACCAGCTCAACAGCAACATCTGGCAGCTGTGTATCCAACTCGAGGGCATCGCCTGCTTTGCCCAGGCCCTGGGGCGTGACTTCCGTCCCCTGTTGATGACATCACTGTACCCCATACTGGAGAAGGCTGGGGACGAGACGTTATTGGTCAGCCAGGCAGCGCTGGGCTCCATGTGGGATATCAGTGAGGCTTGTGGCTACGCCTCCCTGAAGGAGCTGATCAATGAGAACTCAGATTACCTGCTCAACGACGTGTCCCTGAACCTGCAGAGGATCAGCCTGCATCCACAGGTAGAGTTGAGATGATTTGGTACGATGAGAGACTCACTCATTTTTCAAAGTGACAAACATACTCCATAAAGCAGATAACTGTAACCTGTGTCTGGCTGTAGTTTGTGGCTGTATTGTAGTTTGTTTCAGTTCAGCTTTTGTTTGGATTTGTGCACATAGCGCCTATGCAAATTGATGAATATGGTACAGACACTTTCCCCCTCTTCTTTCAAAATAAAAGCGCTCCGTGGAGCAGCTAGAATGATGCATTGACGCCATGCTGACGGTGACGCAACACAGTGCTCGTAGTGGGATTTGAGGGTAGTATACTATATTGTGAGGGAGAACCTCAGAGGGAGTGAATGAGGCAGTCTCACTGAGAGTTGGCATACTGAGGAAACTTTATCGCTCCAGACAACTGAAGGAGGTGAAGGAGATGCATGGGTGTGAAGGATGCGACGGATATGATTCTGTAATAATAAGTAGACATTTGCCAACACTTTCAGGAGAGCGACAATGTAGAAATGTTAGATGTTAGAGATGTTAGAGGAAAGGTTGGGTGGGTGAGAGCAGGTCTGTCATTGGGGTTATGAAGTGGGCTCCTCCCATCACTGATGTTTGGTTAAATTAGACCCTCGACACCTCCAGAAGGATCTACCGGAAGTTCTGGTGTTCCAGAAACACCCACCTCTACATCTGCTCTCACACTATACACCAGTCAGAACTATGGTCACCTACATGTACTTAGGTTTATAACTCATTCACACCATTGCGTAATGTTTTTAAAGGGCCATTATGTAACTATGACCTTTATCGACCTCTATTGGTGACCAGTGGGAATTGCCACAACATTGATAGAACTTCATGTCTGACACAAGGTACACACAGGCCGGGAAGTGAATTTTGAAAGCAGCTGGTGAAGTAATCGTTGCGTCAGGGTATTGATCAACAACCCTATCAACCCCCGCAGATATATTATGGTCATTTTGTGCTAGGGGGCAGGAAATATCTGACTTATTGCCCCTTTAAGCTAGAAATGCAATGAGAAAATGACTAGGTGGATATTACAATTTTATTATAATATAATTGGAGATATTAGCTGATATGGCATTGCAAATGAATAAAGAGGCATAGTGGGTATTAACAATAACAGCAGTAAACCTAACAGCAATAACTGATCTAACAGAGGTAGATTATGCATTTGACAATTTTTACAATTAGCGCAGTCTTTAAAGTGCGACTTCTGGGAGGTCAAGCACACCACGATGGGGTTCAGCATCGATGGGGTTCTGAACATGTCTTTCATCCTATCCTATCGGCCAGGCTCCACGGGTGCTGACGGTGATGTTGGCCCACTCTGACCCCAGCCTGCTGCCGCTGGTCGGGGACATCGTTCAGGACGTCCTGCTGGCTCTGGATCTCAGCTACGACCACACAGCCACTCTCTTCTGCTCCGTGCTGCACGCTCTCATGAAGGCACTGGGTGAGATTTAACAAGCGATGTCAACTGTAAAATGTTTCATACAAATATGTTGATGGCAAAAAAGGATAAGAAGCCAAATGAGTACCGGTATATAGCCTATTATATTGTCACCCGTGCTTCTATTTCATTGATATACACTCTGGTGCAATTTTAGCACTAGAACTACAGATGTGATTTATGTTGTATTGTTGTTTTTTAAATTTCTTTATTGGTCTTGGCCATATTAACTAACCCTAACTCTAATAGTGATTCATTTCAAATCAAATGTGATCCTAACTAAACAAACTATAGTTATAGCTAACCCAAACTTACCATACCATGCCATACCACAGCAATATTAACAGTAGTGTAAAAGTGACATGGCAACTATAACATGTAGGGTTAGACTTTATCAGTCTGTAAAACATGCAATTAGATTTTCTTTTCTTTAGGCATGTTATTTATTCAGTTTCATTGTTCAGTAGATGCTTTGGGTCACCCTGCCCTAAGGAGCTGCTAGCTAAAAGATTTCATTTGGGGTTTCAGTGGAGAGTTTTAGAGTTTCATGGTCTAAATGCTGTAAGTATAACATTCTGGGGAAAACACTGAATACTTTGGCAATCTCTACACAAAATATCAGCTTCAGTCTCAAAATATCAGTCTTGGCCTTCCAAACCCTATATTTGTGGAATCCTAATTACAGTATTAACAGAGTCAAGGATGTAGGTATAAAGTGATGGTGCATACAATTTAAGTATTGCTGTTTTAACAGAGTCACAATTATTACTGTGACTGGTACAAAGTACGGTTTAAATGACTGGTGCATCAGATAGAAATGAAGGAGTGTGTGGTACCTACCTACGTACCATACCTAATTTACCATATCTAACTTAATGTAACCCGACTTACTACTTTAACCTAACACATGTCTAACCTTGTGTCTTAAGTGTTCTTGTTTTTTTCCTAAAGCGAGGTGGTTCCCCTCCAGTCCTGGTAAGACCAGTGAGTCTGCCAGACCCAGACAGTCCTCCACTGACCAGGAAGTCTTCAACGTTCGCCAGTTCCTGCTGGATTACCGCAGACAGAAAGAGCTGGCAGAGGGCATCGGCGTGGAGGAGGACGACACTGAGGACCCAGGTAATATGGTTTATGTACGGGGCATTAAACATAATGCAACCAACAACTACAACACTAGAGCATATTAAGTCATAATATATGAATGAAAAAAGAATTTAATTACAGCATGTATTCAGGTTGTGCAAAATAACAGCAGTAAAATATACTGAAACAAAGAAAAAAATTATGAAAAAAATAAAATAAAGCTGCGAGCAACAATAATGGATTGGATTTATATAGCGCTTTTCCAAGTGCTCAAAGCGCTTTACAGAAACCATTATTCTTTCATACACATTCACACCGGTGGTGGTAAGCCGTAGCCACAGCTGCCCTGGGGCAGACTGACGGAGGCGTGGCTGCTAATCTGCCCCTCCGACCACCACCAAGATCATTCATACACATTCACACGAGGCAAGGTGGGTGAGGGGTTAAGTGTCTTGCCCAAGGACACATCGGCATGTAAACTCAGCAGGAGCGGGAATCGAACCGCCAATCCTTCGATCATTGGCCGACTGCTCTACCTACTGAGCTACAGCCGCCCCTATGAACAGGTTACCACAATGTGACACAAAATGCACTTCCCCGATTGCCCCGCAAGGCATTGTGGGTATTAGAGTCTTTGTTATGATCACAACACAACAGAAATGGCTGTATGTGGGCTTCATCACTACACCATCCATCTGAACACACACTCGCTGTCATTCCAGTGGTCCCTCCCCCCACGGAGTGTGATGAGGATGTTGACGGTCCTGATGTGAAAGCAGAGCTTCCTTCCCACCTCAGCATCACTAAAGATATTATGGAGCGCTGCATTCACCTGCTGTCCGACCCCAGCCTCAGCCTCCGACTCAAGGTACTGTGTGTGTGTGTGTGTGTGTGTGTAGTGTATAGGGGATCCTAGCTAGTGATGTCTCTATTCCAGTGAGGATTGTACACCACTGTGCAGGATCACCATTACATACTGTA
>OMLI01018378.1:0-11681 GCA_900302605.1 Rondeletia loricata
TAGCAGGACAAATAACCCAGTTTCATCCTCCTCTGTGGATGCAATGATCCGATGCGCTCGGTGCGCATATGGCGACTACAGGATGGCTCTGTTATAATTACGTCTAGAAATAAAACTACTGCCGCAAACTAACCAACCACATCCGTGTCGGTACCGTCACACGGAAAGGATGGACGACGAAATGAATATTTGTCTTATTAATAATTAACAACTAAATGGAAACGGACGCTAAAAATGGGATAGTTTAATGCATTACTTTGATCCTGGAGGTAGCTGGATATGTTGAGCTACATTGCAGTTTTAATTGTAGAGCCAGAGGTGTTGAATTTCGCCAACCTTATGCACTCTTGAGTCCCTATGTAACCTCAAAGGGAAAAACGGCAGTAACAATATCATGAATATAATCATTTCTTTACCGTGGTTATTCAATGTCGCTCATCCGTGTAGCAGGTCCGGGGCGCATCGTCTGATGGAGCAGAAGGTGCAACCACCAATAAAACCAACACGTAGGGAGCTGCTGCTGCTTAAAGACACAGTAACCCTGATCCTCCTGTCAGGAGTCAGGCAGTCTGGACGAATGCGATTCCTCTCCGTGGCAAAAGGGAGGAGCCACACCTGCGGCAGGCTCCCTATTGGTTATTCGAGCTGTCTGTCTCAGTGTGCCGATTCTCCAAGCTCTGTTGAACGAAGGGAAAGCGAAGTTGAAAAAAAGAGACTGGCTCGCGAGGCTGAGTCAGGTCGCTTCCCCACCCTTATTATAGCCGAATAGAGTGGTTCTCAAAGTGGGGTTCGGGGACACCCAGGGGTCCCCAACAAAATGAGGAATAGTTTAATTTCATTCTAATTCATCCCAATTAGAGAATGCATATGTGGCGCTTTTCCATTGAGCACGGGTACGGCTAGAACCCGAGGCGAGCGCAACCGTGTTCAGATCACGAGTTGAGGAGGGCAGAGGTTTCACTATCATCGTGATTATCTTTCCACATACAGTTCAATACAACACCAAACATTTTCCCATATGGGACAAAATCTTATCAAATGGGGGTCTGTGGCCTGATGTGTCTATCTGGGGTCCGTGACAGAAACTTCATGCAGACCGGGAGCCTCCAGTGACATTATTTGCAGCCCAATTCTATACAAACCACTGCGTTGAAAACATTTACATCAACTTCTGCTAAATTAGTTACAAACCACAATTACATTTTGTGCGACTTTAGAAAATGTTATTTATGAAAATAGATATTACTATGTAGTCTAAAGTTTACTCATATTGATATTTAATTTCAAATGATAAAATGTCAATACAATATTGCTAGTAAGAGGTGGGTCAATTTGCTCAACAACAATTTGTGCACAAATCAAAACAATAAAGGTTTTGTTTTCGCCATACATGTTCCTCACAACTCCAAAGGCATCAGGATGGCCTGGTGGAGAGACCATCCCATTACTGGAAGGTCACAGCATCAATCCCTGTAACAGCAAATATGTCCGTCTCTGTCGAAGTGTCCTTGAGCAAGACACTGATCCCCTACTTGCTCCACTGCCGGCTGAGCCTGTGCTGTCACTGCTCCGGTGAAATGTGTACAAATGAGGGATTTGCAAAGACACAAATTCCTAATTACAGTATATGTAATCTGGCAACTGAGTGCTTTAAATTCCTAAAACATTGTCAGCACCTCCTAGTTGTTGAGCTCTATTCCAGATCATGATACCTCTTATTTGTATCCTCTGTATTTAATAAATACCAGCCCTCTCCAAAGGAGTTTATGAAGGTGAGGATTACATTCAGGACAACAAGCGATGGATCTTTTCTGAGCATGTTGCTTCCTAAGGAGAGTAGGAACGATGTCACATGTCGACACACAATGGGCAGGAGAGTCTCACAGTTACTGGAACGTGAGCATACGCTGTCTGTGGCCATTACATGATTCCCCCGCCCTTTTGACACAATTAGACCTCTTTGTCATAGGCTTCCTGACTGTGACTCCTTCTGCTGAAGCTTGAGGATCAGCTCAAGTAGGTTCATCTGCATTGTCAGCTCCTGAAATAACACACAGGGGAACATGAGACATAGAGCAAATATCCATCGCCATCTGCTGGACATTTGCCTATATGCTACCATTTGTGCAGTTTGTATGTATTTTAACAGGCAGTAAGTAGATAGGTGTGGAGATTGACCTGAGGATTAGTGGTGATGTAAAACCCAGGGACCCCAGCCTTCTCCAGGGTGTTCTGTTGGTCTAGCACCTTTTGGTCCATTTCAGCCACAATCTTCTTATCCATCATTCTTTGTTCCTCTCGCACACGAATGTCCAGAGCCTGATAACACAACACACAACTGTTTGAGAAGCAGAAAGCATTGCGGTAACACCCACAGAACTGTCAGTAAACATTACGTTTCAATATGGCTGCTATCCAGCCTGTGGTTTCAATGTGGAATAAATCCAAATAATTTGCCAATGTCTTACCTCTATCTCTCCTTGTTGGTTTGTTTTGAGAAGTGCAAGGTTGTGAGACTTGCAAGACTGCAAAGCTTCTTTGTGCTTCCGTGCCAAATCCTGCTTGAGCACTACGCATAACAGAAATGAGAAGAAACACCAGTCAAGAAGCACAGAGATTAGCAGTATGCCAACACAACCTCACACCAGTACACATTGCATAACATGTTTTCTGTTGGCCAGGGGACAAACCTTGATGCTCACAGTGCAGCTTTTGTCTCTGGTTGTACAGATTCCTCTCTGTCAGGTGCTGGATGTCCAGGAGCCCCTGCACTATTTCATAGACTGTCCCATCTATGAGTGCCAGAGCCAGGTCACTCAGTGTGTTGTAGGACAGGCGTTGCTGGAAGGAGCTGCCCATGGAGCACAAACAAGCAAACACTTAAATGAGCAGTATCTTAAACATATTTTGATTTTGAATTTCATAGTTGGCTATGCAGCTAAAACTGAAGTTCACTTCACTGAAGTATTTGAGGGAAGACTGCCTTCTAGGTAAGCTAACTGTTGCTGGATCCTAAATTGGCTTGTTACCTAGGCAAATCTTTGACAAGGGCTTGCAGTTCAGATAATAAGTAATAGTGTCTTTCTTGTTGTTTGGTAGAGTCACCCTGCAGGTCGATGACTCCAGTGTAAACGTCCATCTCCTTGTCTGGAAAGAGGAGAAATGTACACAAGAAGAGTAACATTAGTCAACAACAGATTAGGTTAAGCTAGATACCAATACAGCTTTGGTTATAAATTCTTCAACAACTAGATACCTACCTTATTCCGGCAGCCAGTCTTCTAATGATGCTCGTGAGTTTACATTACACACTTGCTAAACCAGCTTGCTAAACTGTTTGTTTATTAGCTAAACATAGAGCTTGTTCGCTCCATCCACTCACAAAACATTTCACCACAGCGACAGAAGGACCCCACTTTGCTGTCTGCCTTGATGCCTGTCTGTAATTATTTTCTCTCCCAGCCAAAGAAGATTATTTATTGTGGCTAACCATTATCTTAGGGTGCAGTCAACATCCAGGCATTCACAAATGCTCTTCTGACGTTTTATTATTTATTTTGATGATGTTTTGTTCAACCATGGGCAAGGTTCACCAATATGCAGTAGCTCAATATATCCACCAGATGGCGCATACTGCCAGTGAAGCGCCGCTCTCCAGCGCCGTATCGGATGCAACATTAGTACGAAATCTAAAAAGGGCAGTTAGAGCAATTAAGCACAGAATGAGGAGGCTTGCGTTTAATAAGCTATGTCATGCAAGAGTAGAAGGGGATCTAGCAATCTGTTTTGATGATGTAGATAATTTAGTTTTTTTCTAAACAGAAATTTTAGGTTAATCCATTTGGCCCCTGTGGAATCCAGAACTAGAATAAGATTGACTGTGCTACAACTAGAACTCATTTCTACTCCCTGTGTAACCTATTGGACTGGACTGGACAGGCGCCTGTATTGCGCAGACTGGTGGGCTGTGCGCCGTCACGCACTGAAGGTGCCATGAAATGAAGAAAACTCACTTGCGGAGGGGAAGAGCTCTGTTTTAAGGAGCGTGTATGGGCGCATCGGATGAATTGGATTAATAGCTTCCTTGATTAAAATGGCCAAAAATACATCTCTTTATTTTCGAATTGTCGAGGGCAGGAGCCTCCCAGCCAAAGACGTGTGAGTAATTTCTAAATGCCGCGGACTTCTGTGCTGAAGTCTTGAATCTTAGATCATTTACAGCCTAACAGACAACAGATCAAGATTGCTGCCACTGATCAGGTTAGATAAGAAAAAGTTTAGCCTTGAGTTTCGGTTGTCTCCTGTTGTTGACGGAATTAGAGAGAATAGAAAGTCAAGCCAGGCTACTCAAATTTACCTAAGCTTATTTAGAAAGAAAATTGAAAATTAAGCCATCAGTCATCAATTGAAGGCATCATGTCTCATGCTGTCATATTTTTGTTGATCTCCGAAGCTCCGGGACCAGTGATCCATACTGCATTGTAAAAGTTGACAATGAAGTTGTGGCCAGGTGAGTCTTAAACCCTGCCTGATATTATAACTGTAGGTCTACATACTGTACATGCAAAGAAAATTAATGATTACAGCAGTTCCCTTATTGTTTGCAAGGCTAGAACTGCAGAATACCTTTGTTTACATGCCTGCAAATTTTCTCAAATTTGCATACCGTATCAGCAGTTATGTAACTAACTCTAGACGAGTTTATTTGTTTCTTGGCTGTGTCCCCGGTATTCTGCACATGTAAGCCCGGCTGGAGTGTATGTGATCACACAGAGAACCTGATACTGGTCTGGCCTTTAAAGCACCCGCAGGTAACCATGGAGAGGATGCATCAATTACTGCAGGGAGCTCCCATTGTAAGCAGGGAGAATGCTGGGAGCTCGAGGGGAGGAGAAGTTGCCAATTCAGTGGCGTTCACAGTTTGAATGCAACTGTGTTGAACCTCTGGATATTTCAGAGATACAGATGATTATGCAGATGAGTGCACCCTCTAAAGTGTTCAAATGAAAGCCGGTGTCACTTTTTCTAAATAGCAGCTCTATAACATTTTGAGGTGGAACTCTTCAACAGCAAGCCATATTTCTCTTTAAATAAATGTTTATTGTGGGCTTTAACAAGAATATGGGAATACATTCAGAGGTGCGTCGTTACAACTGGCATCATAAGGCAAAACGGAGCTATGAGTCACTGCAGACACTAATGATCCTGTAGTGTCTCTGGCCAGTGTGTTTTCCATGGATGATGTGGTTGGTTGACCCTGTTGGGAGTTCATGGAGCAGCGGAAAGCAGAACATTTTCAGCTCGGTACAGACATACATGACACGAATTAAACAGAAACTTTTCATTACCCGTTTAGAATAGATTTAGCATGTCACTCGCCAAGCATATGAGATGTAGGCTATGACCTTAAGTATGTTGATGAACTGGGTGACTGAGGGGAATTTCATTGTCACATGATGCTGATACTGCTGGCACACTGTCACTGTGATTTCTCAACGCATTAACTTACTGGTTTCTATCGTTGTTGCTTCTACTCATAAATGTTATGCATACAGTCTATGTGGCTGTGTACAGGCTGGTTGGTACTAGTATGTAAAACCTTCCTTTTCAGGACCGCTACAGTATGGAAGAACCTTAATCCTTTCTGGGGCGAAGAGTACACGCTCCACCTCCCGATGGGATTCCACTCAATCTCCTTTTATGTCATGGATGAGGACACGATTGGGTAACGTTGTCATCCAAAGCTGTCCCAGAATTATCCTACATTCAGCTATTACTCTTGTCTTATGGAGCTTTCTGATTGATTGATAGTCTTGTAAGTCACCAGTGTTTGGTTAACTTGGCCCATTGAGTTAAAACGTCATGTACAGTTTGAATGTTTTGGGAAAAACCTCCATGCTTTGAATAAACAAACATCATCAGGCAGATGGTAGACCAGATTGAGTCATTAAAGGCTGTTTTCCCCCTCTTCTCATGACCAGCAGTACCCATATCAATCTGTCTTCAAATTCACCTCATTAAACTGTAGCAGGAACAAATACCTCTGATAGTCTTTTCAATAGCTTCTGTCTGATAATCAATTTCTTTGAATCTCTTGCCACAGCCACGATGACGTAATCGGAAAGATATCTCTGAGCAAAGAAGCCATTGGGTCTCAAGCTAAAGGTATGATTGGAGAAAGCTGCATGGGCATGTGTGTAACGGGACGTATGCATGACCAGAGCTCAGAGGTTAAAGATGGACTCCCATGACCAAATCAAAGTTCTCATGCCTTTTTATTTTAGGCTGACCTTCTGGGAATGTTTATTAGTGTATACTCTCACACATTTAATGCCATGGTTTGATTTACTCTGATGTATTCATCACCTTTTTTAAAAGAATCCCTTTCTGTTTTGCAAATTCAAACCGGAATGAAACCAGCACACATTATATTTGTTACCATGATGGCTCTCCTGGTTCTTGTCTGCATAAACTCTGGGGTTATTCATTGAACAGCTGTCCTTTTGTGTGGAAGCCCACAGTATTGTAGAAAGAGGAGAGCAACCGAAACCTTATCAAATGGCCTCAAACCATTTAACGCCTGGCTGTCTTACAGAGGCTTTTACAATAGTTAGCTTAGCACTCCCTGAAGTCCAGGGATTTCTTTGGTGTCTTGTCTAGACACCTTGAAAATATGGTATGTCATGATGATATTGTAGTTTTGTTAGATTTTTTTAGTGTTTAGTGTTTACCGGATCAGATTATGTTTGCTGCATACTGATGCCTCTCTCTTGGCAGCAACCTGGCACGGCCTTCGCTCCTGTGATTCATTGCAACATGTTGCCGCTGAGTCAGTTACTCCCTCGCAGGAATCTTCTCACAGTCTGGCCTTCAAATTGTACCCTTGCGTTTGTCTGAGATTTGTTTTCTTTTTTTTTCGAAATGAAAGCAAAACACATTGTATTTTGACATGCCTGACATGTAAACTGTATCAAATCCATGAAATCTGATGTGTTCTGTTGGAAGGCCAATGTTACACGTCTTATTCGGGCTACCAAGGTCTATACTGTAGCTTTGACTCTGTGCGAGCCTTCACCTTGTCTCAAACCCATGAGTCTTGCACTTGCCAGCATTATAGACATCTGTTACACGGATTGAGCTCATTTAAAAGTGTACACTTATTTACATACATAATATGATTCATTCCTACCAGAGGAATATATTTAACTGACCTTACTCAACTCACGTTAAACTAATCTCCCTCTTCAGTGTGTTTGGATATGAAGTGTCCATGTTTGTCCTCCTTTCTACACAGCCACTACTTTACAGTTGGCAGGTTCATCATTTTGCTAATGCGATGTGTCTGACTATGGCCAGGGCTAGATAACTGGCTGAACCTGACAAGGGTGGACCCAGATGAGGAGGTCCAGGGGGAGATCCACCTGAGTCTGGAGCTGCTGAAAGATGCAGCGAGGATCAGCTTGCGATGTCAAGTCATAGAAGCCAGGTAACATATAGCCGTGAGCTTTAAATGCTGCACCTGTCATCGGTGTTCGTGAGAGTTTCAGAAACATGAGCTCATTTAGAGAAAGCCGTGGGCTACAGAAAAGTATTTAGAGAGCAATAGTGGCCTACAGGCTAGAGAAGCAGGCTAGTGACCAGAGGGTCTGCTGGGGAAAGTAAATGAGGAACACTCTCTGTTGGTCTTGGGTAAACTACTTAACCCACAACTGCTGCAGTGGAGCAGCTCAGTAGTCAACAGTAGAAGACTGTGGTTGTACTGGGCAGCTCCCTGTAACTGTATTAATGTGAAGGGCAGTGCTGAAAAAGCGTATATGCTCAGTAAACCTTCCCTGGATAAATAAAGGTTAAAAAACTTCTATCAGGGACGGAGTGGCAGTGAGATGCCCAGAGTGCTCCAGCACAGGATTCAGACTGAGCACAAGGAGCATGGCAGTAATGGCTGAACAGGAACCGTCAGAGGACAGCCTCCATCCCTGCTCTCATACTGCCAACAACTGGTTATCAAAGAATACAATTGGATTTATTTTCAAGAAATGACATCTGGCAGTCAACCTCTACACTATGTGAGGATCAACATGTTCTTTGTTCAATACTGTGTGGTGTTAATGTTGAATTGAATAAAATATGCTTCATGAAAAGTAATTTTGAAAAGAAGATAGTTAAGTTTATGTTTTTGATACTTGTGTGTATCGGATCAGTACTTGTTCAGTACAGTATGTAGCATTGCTTGTGTTGGCATGTGTGAACTTGCAAGTGTTGAAATTACATCTCTTGAGATGTATGTGTGTTGTTGTTGTTTTTTTTGTAGTTTTTTTGCTACGAAGGTGTTTGTTTAGATGATTTACTGGCCTTAAAGGGTTTTCTTTATATGATTTACTGCCCTAAAAAGAGTGATTCTCCAACTGGTCATCAGTCGTGAGTTAAATCTCTGTAGTTGTGCTGCTTCCAGTGGAGCCTGGCAGTGTCATCACTATTTCTGTGCTCAAAGTTAGTCACTGTCACCCTGCTGGCCTCCTCTCTCAGCGCTCCCTCACTTCCTGAGTCATACCACCACTATCACACCACTCACTGCCCCATCTGTGTGTCCCAGGCTACAATCTCTCTCTCTCTCTCGCTGGGTGCTAATGAGCATGTCAATCAGGGCTTCTCGCTGTGTTATTCAAACATGCTCGGATGAAAGTGAATTGAGTTTGAAAGAATGAGGTCAAGCGCAAAGTAGTGGTTTTCACATCACTGTACCTCAGTTAACTAATTCAATTTGCAGAGCAGGCAATTTGGGGTTGTTGAGCATTTTGGTGTATTGATCAGTGTTGTGTTTTGGTCTGATGACACCACAGAGACTTGGCTCCAAGAGACATCTCTGGAACCTCCGATCCGTTTGCCAGAGTCATTTTCAACAACCACAGTGCAGAGACCTCGGTGAGCTCTGTGTGTGTGCGTGGATGTATTGGCCTTAATGGAGCCAGAAGCTCAAGTGCTTCCATTATAACTGATGGTTTTGTTAATATGATTGTCTTTTTCTTTTTTCCTTATTTGGTTCCTTCTATGTTACTGAACTTTGCAACTTTGTTAAGAAAAGAGCTACACAAATGTAGTTATATTCTTATGCTACTGCTACTGCTACTAATACTACTAATACTACTACTACTACTACTACTACTACTATACGCAGTGTGAGATCAGAGAGAGCTGATGAGAAGTTTATTGAAGAGAGATCTGGTCTTACAATCTCCTTTCATACAAAAGAAACACCCTAACTGCTGGGTTTCAGATTATCAAGAAGACCCGTTTCCCCCACTGGGGCGAGACGCTGGAACTGGAGTTGGACCCAGAGGAGCTGAGTGAGGAGGGAACCGTCACTCTGGAGGTCTGGGACTGGGATATGGTGGGCAAGAATGACTTCCTGGGAAAGGTGAAGACTAGACGTGATCACTATGATCCATCGAGATATTGCATAGCTTTCTGTTGCTACACATATCATAGATTTCATGTCATTCCGAGTGGTCAGTGTATAGAATATGCTTCATTTGTGAGCATTTTCCACTGGAAAGATTGGTCCACAAGTGATTGTTATTGTCTCATGTTGTGGGCTTGTTTGTTGTTTCCTTCCACAGGTGGAAATCCCTTTTGCTTGCTTGCACAAGACACCTCTGTTAGAGGGCTGGTTTCGTTTGCTACCCTTGGGAAACCATGAGGTTGATGCTGGGTGAGGATTATGGGTGTTCTTGTTTGTACTGTGTGGTGTGTGTGTGTGTGTGTGTGTGCGTGTCATTTTAGCGTTCGCAGGTATATAGCAAGGTCTCTGTCAACATCTGTTCGTTGAGATAATTTTAGAACAATGCAGGCTGAGCTAACTGCTAAAGTGTAGTGTCAATGTGAAGCTAATCTCAGAGGTTCATTAGTGAATGACTCACAGCTTTAGGGGCGTTTATAGCGGGGAACACAACGCTGAGAATAGGCCTGGGAACAGAAACTGGTAAGAGATCTACTATGGCTGGGCAGTGGGAAAAGGCAGAAAATGTCATTGCAATAGATATCCCCTTTGGGACTATCGATTGGTTTGGGAAAGCACTGCGACCATGCACCTTTGACACTTTTCTTAACTGCGAGGACTCCTTAATAGTGTGCTCAGAAAATGTCATTGCACATACTGTACTACAACAAGCACTTACCATTTATACTGGATTTGCTTCAGCAGTTCTCTTGGCATTATCAGTGTTATACAAATCTTTTGAAATAGTTTTAAAATTGAATAATTCCTAACCTAGAAATTCACATAGGTCTTCCTCTAGCCAATAAGACACTCAAATAAAAAATACCAAGGACCAGAGAGTCAAGACAAAACAATGATTTCATGTTATCATTATGTACAGCCTTGAAATGTTCCTTTGACAATTAACTGGAGTCTAATTTCTGCTTTTATATCCAGCCAATCTCTATTTTATATTTCTGAATCAGGAGTTGTGCCCTTGTCAGTCCCTCCAGGATGTTGTGACATTGCACTTTGCTGCAGGGCTTCCAGTTTCATCCAGTCACTTGCTTTCACCCACAAGGACCACACATGTTTTTAAATTATTGCAGTTATAATGCAATAAGCAATCGAATCAAGGCAATTGATTAATAAGCAGATCGTCACACTTTGACTTTGACATGTTCATCGGTTGCCACACTTCTCCCACAAGTACACAAAGAAAACACTTCAAATGGCATTGCAATTTTCTAAACAAAAGTGACAGAGAAAATAAAGTGCCTTTGATTGCAGTCATCTCACAGAAAAGCTCAAGAGAAATCCTGGAGGGACATGTCTGTCCTAAGAGACATAGTCCCAGGTGGGTGCTTCATTCTTAATGGAGCTGTACATCAGTGTGACATCTCAGATTAAGGGAAAAACTCTTCTTTCTGAAATTCTGCAGTGTTTTCCTCCCTATGCAGCGGCAAGCTGGGAGCGCTGCGTCTGAAGGTGCGTTTGGTGGAGGATCGTATCCTGCCCTCCATCTACTATCAGCCCCTCATTGACCTGCTGGTGGAGTCAGTCATCTCTCCTGCAGAGGTCAGCATCACAACTCCTCCTCATTACCGACATGCAAACCTGCTCATTTGCTCAACTGTACGATAGGTGCTGTTCTGTCATGTCAAAAGAGCACTGTACGTATGTCGGATCTTTTCGATTGCAAATGTTTTTCCTTGACTTCATGCACAATTCTCTCGACAGTGTCAAGTTGATTTATTTCCGGATGACAGACAAACTCTTTGCGCATGTCAGCAGCATGTCATGACCGTGAGTCCTCCCCTCGCCCCTCCAGGTAGAGGACAGCAGCCCTCTGACCATGCTGGAGGAGGTGACCACGGTCGAGAGCCGGCAGGATGTGGCAATGACCCTGGTGAAGATCTACCTGGGCCAGGGTCTGGTGGTGCCCTTCCTGGACTACCTTAACACCCGGGAGGTGAACCACACCTGTAAGACTCAAGGAACAACATAGGAAGACAAAAAATATATCACAACGTTGTCCATCGGAACCATTTGCGAGGGGAAGTTGTTCAGGAGAGTGAGATGTTAGGACGTTGTTTGAAATCCGTAGGAAAAACATGCCTATGCACATGTTCCCCAAGCATTTTGTGCACTTAAGCGTGCAGTTCAGATCCTTGTAATTTCATGTGTCAACAAGGAAGGGGGGGGG
>OMLI01018378.1:11701-31568 GCA_900302605.1 Rondeletia loricata
GGCAGCAATCTGCTTACTGGCTGCCATTCCTCCACACTCCAGAGACCCAGTCCAAGCCCACCAGCACTATATTTACTAGCCCTATGCCAATTATTCACTCACTCAACAGTCATTTCATGGCTTCTGTGTGTTCTTAGTCATGTAGTTGCCTTCACACCACATCCCCCATGCTAATTCTCACACCGAGTTGTGCTGCGGTCTTTGGATTTTGTTGGTGTAGTTCGAGATAATAAGCATAGTGCCTAAGTTTCCATAGCAACTCCACACGATCCAAACGGTAGCTGGTTGATCATAAGATCAGGAATAGATGCCGGGAGCAGCCAGACATAAAGTGGAGCACGGGGGCAGGAGAGAGGAAGAAATGTATCTGCGATAGATTGTATCGAATGTATAAGCAAAACAGTTCACCTGGCAACCAGGACCCGTCACCATGGATATATCAGTCTCTCCACCTTGAAGGATTTAGGTAATGTGGCATCAAGGCTGAGTCAGGGAAGGTCAGCCTGCCCTCTGTTGTAGCACTGAGCTAAAGCAGATCGGGTCTTAGCAGACAGACATACATCAAAAGGAGATACTGAATGTTGTTTTTATATATTTTTTAAATTTTTATTTTAACCTTTATTTATCCAGGGAAAGTCGACTGAGCATGCTTGTTCACAGTCACACAGTTACACGCATTCACATCTGGCAGCTGTCCAGTATAAACACAGTCCTCTACTGCTGGCCACTGAGCTGCTCCACTACAGTAGATGGGGGTTAAGTGCCTTGCTCAAGGGCAGCTCGACAGTAGTTGTTGAGGGAGGGGAGAGTGTTACTCATTCACTTTCCCCACCTGCATTTTCCCAGCTGGCCCAGGGATTCAAACTGGCAACCTGCTTCTCTAACCTCTAAGCTACTGCCACGCCATTATTTTGGAATATATTGTTTGAATTTTACGTCATTATTTGCCATAAACCATGACGCTTTTTCAATCCCTTCTCTGTTCTGTCTCTAATAGCTGATCCAAACACGCTGTTTCGCTCCAACTCCCTTGCCTCCAAAGCCATGGAACAGTTTATGAAGGTGCGTTGGTGTATCTATCATTCCATTTTATCAGGTGTTGCAAGTAATTGGTTGTTCTGTCTCTGTTGTGGTTTAAAGCATGACGTGACTGTTCATTATGTTCACCCTCTCGCTCAATCGTCACTATTGTCTTCCAGAACGTATCCCTCCTCTATTAATGTGTGCAGTATGAGTTGTAGCTCTTTATAGCATGCAGATTTTCAGTTTAGAAAAGAATCCCTTTTGCATAGATACAAATGAGAGTACTGGATGTAGTCTTACAGTCAGGTTTTAAACATATGGTATTGTTTTACTGTCAGGCTGTCGGCATGCTGTATCTGCACGAGGTGCTGAAGCCCATCATCAACCGCATCTTTGATGAGAGGAAATACGTTGAACTGGACCCATGTAAGATCGACCTGAACCGCACCAGGTAAAACTGACCTAAAATGAGGTTCTGCTGGACCTCAGACAATCCCATGATCATGCCCTGACCTATGAAACAGGATAATTATCATATGTTTCATAGGCGCTTGTCTTGCATCACAAATGTGGTGGGAATTTTAGGTCATAGGTTCATGCATTCATGGCACAGTTACTCTTACGTGTTAAAATTGTCAAATGGAAAGCTGTCACAGGAGACTGCCCACTTCCTTTACACTTCTGCCCTGAGAGGAAGACATCAATATGAGGAAATGAAAAAGGAATGTAAAAAGGGGGAAGGCTGTTGCTTGGCAACTGCCATGAGCCCCCTGAGATGTCTATCTCTGACATGGAGGGAGATCCAGGGTCTAACATCCACTACGTCTACAGTAAATCTGCCTGCCAACACCTGATCTGTTGCCTCTGCTCCCTGTCTTTATATCTCCCCTGACATCTTCAACTCAGTGGTTAATATCTGTGTTCATCTCTCCACACTCTGAAATAGCATCAGGAATAGAGAAGTTATCAAATATAACATGTTGCAAAAGGCCTTGTGTTCTTGAACTTCAGTATTTGGTTAGTATGGTTAAATTGCCACATAGCATCTTGATAGTTTTTACATAATGCGTGCTAATCTATACACATTATGGTTAGTAGTACTTACTGTTAGGATTGTGTATGCAGTGAACAGACACAGGGATTCAGCCCTTTATCTTTCTCTGTCCGTCCCTGAAGGCGGATCTCATTTAAAGGTGCGGTGTCAGAGGCTGAGGTGCGGGACAGCAGTGTGGAGATGCTGCAGGGCTACCTGTCCAACATCATCAAGTCTATCGTGGGCTCAGTCGATCAGTGTCCTCCTGCCATGAGAGTGGCCTTCAAACAGCTGCACAAGAGGGTGGAGGAGCAATTTGCTGAACCTGAGAATGAGGTCAGTCCAGAGCCAGTTTATAAAGATCAGACTCACTGAAGAAAGAAAACAGAAGCTAGGTATTTCCATTTCGGCACTTAATACGTTTCCGGTCTTGTGCATTTCTACTTATTACTTTAATGTTACCTTTACGTTTGAGACATTTAGCTGAGGGTCTTATCCTGAGAGACTTAAAATGAGTGCAACAGTAGAATATGCTTCAATTCCTAGATGGCCAACATCACAAGCGACCTATCCCAGCAAGCATTCGACCAACGGCAACATGCAGGATGTGCAAGTTCAGCACAAAATCATCACAATATATCATGGGATGGTAAAAATTCATATTAAAACAGCTTTGGCAACTGTTCTGATCTGATATCAGAAAGATATTTAGGTCCCGATTTCACAAAACGATGCAGGTAGCAGCGATGGATGACAACGGAGGTCAACTCTCAACTTTCATTTTGGTAGTATATTTACACTGGTTTTCAACATCGCAGGCTGTCGTATCAACATCTATTCAACGTCAAAATGTTTGCTGACATAGTAAGGAGTGCAGGGGTCAAAGCCACAGACAATACAGTAGATGTTACAAATATTCCTGTATCCCTAGAATATTCATAAATAATAAGGAGATACTTGGTAAAGAATTAAGAGCCGGTCAGATTTTGTTTTTTCAATCATTTACTTTCCTATCGAATCCACTGCCCCTTTACAGGATGTGAAGTATCTGGCCATCAGTGGATTCTTTTTCCTACGTTTCTTTGCCCCTGCAATCCTCACACCTAAACTGTTCCACCTGAGGGACCAGCATGCAGATACACGTACAAGCAGGACATTGTTACTACTGGCCAAGGTATGGTGCATAACACACATACACACACACACACACACACACACACACACACACACACACACACACACACACACACACACACACACACACACACACACACACACACACACACACACTACTATGAATGATTTATTCTAACCACACTACATCACAAATCAATGCAGAAAAACGTTAACAGTAAAGATGTGGATGCACTGGACCTGAAGGCTACATGCTGTGAGCCACCTGGCAGCAGTTCTCATTTGCAGTTGTAACACAAATGAATAGGAAGCTTGAATACAACATACTGTATAGTGCTTATATTATGTGTGCAGGCAGTAGTGCTTCCATATGGAGTGACAGCCAGTAACAACAGATACAGTACTGAGCAGTACGTTGCTGCTTGTCCTCTCTCTTACAGACTTGCCTTCAGGTTCCTCACAAGTAACCCTCTATATACATGCAAGGCTACCATATAATATATATATCATTTTAACCTCTGTTTTAGAAGCCAGACCAGTTTTAAAGTCACAAAAAAATGAAAAAATGTTTCTCCTCGTTAGCTAATTCTCCATATCATAACATACACATATTTAACAATAAATGCCAAAAATATTTGTATATCAAAATCTCTAAAATTACTTTTACTTCCTGGAAAATGTCATATTTTTTGTTGCTATATCATGGTGCACCAGTAGGCGTAAATACAAATTACAACCAATAATACCATCACAGATTTCTGTACAATCCCCCCTCATTTTTGGGTGCTCACCCCCAAAAACCCTATTTCCTCTTCCTAAGACACCATGGTTGCATCCCAGTGGCTGGAATTTATTCATTTAGAAGAATCAGGAATTTGTGACAGCTCAAGATTATGCACAAAGCATCTCACAGTGGATTGCTTCCCCAGCTACACAGAGTATGCAATGGGCTTCACTGCCTTTGTTTGTTATAGTCCAACCTACCCCCTTTTGAACAGTCTCTCCCCCGCGTTATGTCCCGCCCCAACATCCTGTTTCAACCAGAAATACGTCGAATTACAGAAGCAAGACACCAAGAAAGGCTGTCACGAAATGCTTCTAGTAGGCTACAATTAAGAGTTCCGCCTGCCTTTGGATAAAAGCGTCCACCAAGTGTTTCTAAAATAAACACCTCCCTGAATTCATCATCAACAGCATTAACAACTGGGGTGCCAGCAAAAAATGTGTCACGGTCACACGCAAGAAAATAAATCCCTTATTCCTTTCCCATGCGTTGCTCCTGTGGTTGCTGTCCATGGTGCTGAAGTCCTGTTGCTATGGGTCCTCTACAGAGACGGGGAACGGGCTATTTTTACCTGTGTGTGTGCTGCGGCCAGGCTGCGGTTGAAAGCAGAGCATCAGAGCGGGTGCAGAGAGGGACTTCGTCCTCGCCCTAGGCCAGGTGTGGGCTGGACAAAAGGCCTCACAGCATGCCTGGCCTCAGGGACCCTTTTGATCTCAGACTTTGAGAGAGAAAGGCAGACAGTCCCCTGCTAGTCACATACTGAGTTCACACACGCAGCATAATTATTCTGTCAGTCACTATCAGGTGAGGAATTCTAACACCTGCGGCCAGTGGAGGTTTTATGTGCTGAAGATGTGAGTGCTGTGTGAAAATGGCTGTGCCTTTATGGTTGCCAGGCATTACAAAGTGTCGGGAACCTGGGCCTGCAGCTGGGTCACGGCAAGGAGCAATGGATGGCCCCTCTCCATCCCATCATCCTTTGCAGCGTGGCCTCTGTCAAAGACTTCCTGGACAAGTTGATCGACGTCGACCATGACAGTGGTAAGAGTGATAACGGTGACACACCACTAAACTGGTAATCAACAGGAAAGAAGAGCTGATCAGCTACGGGCCAGGTGCGAGCATAGCAGGTGCCAGTCAGTACTGGGATAAAGTGAAACAAAAGCCCAGTGGTGAAATATTCATAACTAGCTGGAAGCTTAGAAAAGGGATGACACGGGTAACGGGCTGGCAGGGCGTTGCAGTGAGTCACCATGGGCACTTGTACACGCCACGCTGGTTACCCAGCATGCCTTGGCTGCGTTCTTACTCTCATGTGTCAGTGAGTCTGTTGTTGTGAAACATCTTCCCTTTCTGACATATCATGTTCCAATCTCCATCTGCCATCGCACCGACTGTTTACTCTTAAAGGGCAGTTTGACATTTAATGCTCTTCAGGTGGATTTGTTGTGCAGAAGTGGCCGCTTGTTATGCCTCTTTAAACGTGTCCTTCACATGATGAAGGAAGAACGTTCAGGCACCGTGGATTACAACGTGCTAAACATAATTAAATGTGCTGTAGTTTAACAATATATTGTGTTTGTTTATTCTCACTGTAGTACTGTTACAGCTCCACCTTGTGTCTATACTGATGAACATGCCATTACATACAGTATACAGTACATTATAAATGCAGAGTATGTTTCTTTACATCTCCCTCCCCTCCGTCCTGCAGTGTCCGAGCTGCCCCAGAGGGCTGTATTCTTGCCCTCAGTCACAGTAAAGGAGGGGTACCTCCAGAAACACAAGGCAGAGGGACCCCAGCTTCTGTCCCGCTTTGCCTTTAAGAAACGCTACTTCTGGCTGACCAGCGAGACCCTGTCCTACGCCAAGACCCCTGACTGGCAGGTAGGACCTCTGATAAAGGTGGGGAAATTAACATAAATAGTGAATGTGGGTAGTGTATTCTTGAATCCATTTGCTACTGTGACTGGTGGATGAAACAGTAAAGTTCCTGCCTGCCAGGTAAATGCTAATTTCTTCCCTCTCTGTTACGTAAACCAAAAATGGATGAGTAAACCTCAAATCAAAGTCACATGAAAGTGACTCATCCATTATTAGAAGGTAATATGCCTTCTGATGATGAATTAGTTGCTGTGTGTACCCTTTGAAGGGCATTTATCAGCTTGCCTCATAAAAAGAGGAAACATTTTAATCATCCTCAGCTTGTTTTAATTTATTTGTGTTTCCCTCCTTGTGAGAACATCATTAGTGTTATTACCATATGGTGCCCAACCTTGTGATAATGATCTACTCTCATTCACCAGCCAGAGAGAGAGAGAGAGAGAGAGAGAGAGAGAGAGAGAGAGAGAGAGAGAGAGAGAGAGAGAGAGAGAAGCAGGCTCTCTCTCTAGCCCCGTAAAAAGCTCTCTCTTTGAGCCAGTCTCTGCTTTGTGTGACAGGAATAAAGGAGAGGGTTAATTGAAGGCTGTGGATATTCATGCTAACATTGCAAATCAGATTGCAGACAATATCCTGGCCCCTTCCTCCATGTTCTAGCACTCCAGTCTCGGTGAAGCGAGTTCCCATTGGAAGTGGCTGATTTACACTTTAAAGTTTTCTGCCATGCTGCTCACATCTTCACTTCTTCTTTGTCTCTCGCCGTTCCTCAAACCTGTCCTTTGCTAAATCGTTCAGCATCAGTGGCTGCTCCATTCATTTGCTGTGGGCAACTAGTGTGATGAAATATGGCAGTTTTATTTAACTTAAACCTTTGCCTAAATCGCCTAAGGCAGTAGAATGCTCCGTCATTACCGGCCAGTGTATACTTGTATTAATTGGTGCTGTGGTTTGTGGCTGAATTGTTGCAGGTGCGCTCCTCAATCCCTATTCAGTGTGTGTGTGCGGTGGAGAGGGTGGATGAAAATGCCTTTCAGCAGCAGAACGTAATGCAGGTCATCACCCAGGACAACGATGGGCAGCTGCACACCATGTACATCCAATGCAAGGTAGTGGTGCTGACACCAGACAGTCACCAACACAATCCCTGACCTTGCTCATTTTGCCACAGAAATGCTTTTTGTCATTGTATGTGGTACAGAAATACCTCAGTTTTCCTCCCTCTTAGTATCAATGTCACATTAAATGTACAGTTTTTCAGTGGTAGTATGTAATATACTAGTTAAAATTTTTTTATATTGACCGACTAGCCTGACTTTAAGGGACAGCCAAATTTCTGGTTCATCGAATATTTGTGTCTGTATGTAGAACGTGAATGAGCTGAACCAATGGCTGTCGGCCATCAGGAAAGCCAGCATCTACAATGAGCACATGCTGCCCTCTTTCCACCCAGGGGCTCATCGCAGTGGCAAGTGGACCTGCTGCCTGCAGGCGGACCGCGCTGGTAATTCTGCTTTTAATACTTCTGATACTGCACAAACTACTGCAAAGACTTTGAAATGCTTCTACCAGTGCACAGGATCTGATGTAGCTATCCCTCGTGCTATTTATGTGAGCAGCAACCTAGCTTGGATGTTAGAAGAAGGAGAGGGTGGTTATCAAAGTGGTCACCTCCCATCACAGATGTTATGTTGAATTAGACCCAGGACGCCTCCAGAAGGACCGACAGGAAGTTACCCCCTCCACACACCTACACTTCTCTGTATCTGCTCTTAGGCTTACATCTAGTTCACAACATTAGGCCTAATACCTTCTAAACTCACCACTGGTCTTAACAACAATAGCCTATGGGACGACTGACTTGCTGCTGCCTGGAAACAGCTACTGAGCTCCTGGCAATGCACATTTAATGACCAAATCCTCTATTTGTAGCTGCCATGTTTTTGTTGCTTCATTGGAAAATGCCTGCTGAGAATCATTATTAGATTTTCTCTGACCAATTACATTTTGCCACCGTCTGAGAGCCACATCAGATGCAGACTCTTGTGTAATGTGTCATCATCATTTGACCATTCATTGTTTATGTGACATGTGTTGGCCATGAGTTGCTCACTGGGTAATTGCACGGCACTAACACTGCCAGGGTTAGGAGTTTTGATGGTACTCATGGTACTGTGAGGCTTCCATCAAATGGCATAGGTTAAGGTTATGTTCATGTTTATCTGTGTTCAGTCGCTGCTCAATAAAGCGTCGGTGCTCAGTTTCAGGCTGCAGTGGAACCCACTCTGCTGTGACACTGGGTGATTGGAGTGACCCGCTGGATCCCGACGTAGAGACTCAGACCATATACAAACATCTCCTCCAGGGCAGAGACAAACTCAGGTCAGTGGAGAGGAGAACGTCACAGTAAACATGCTCAGTGTGGCTGCAGTTCATTTACCGGACACTAGAGGTCTATGTTGCAACACTGACACGCCCTTCTGCTGCTGGGGCTGCTGCTGCTGCTGGTTCTCCACATTACAATCAGATGTCTAACTATCACACTGTCAGAAGATTAAGCAGCTTCAGCTTCAAGAGAATGCAATCAGCAATCACGTGATTCATGTTATTGATTGATACTGTAGGAAAAAATATCTGGAGATGCCAGACGGTGAGACAACCATGGAGGAAGGAAAAAGAATCAACTCTGCCATTCATCCAGGTGAGGCTCCAGCTGCTGTGTCAATATTCAGCTAGGAGAGAGGATGGTGAAAGGATTTTTATTGTTGTGCATGCAATATGTATTCTGTTAGTATACAAAGTCAAAAGATAATTATTTGTAAATGCTCCACCTTTGTACTGTATGTAACAAATGCATCACAAATAATAGGGTCTTGTAAGTCCACGTGGGCAGGAGATTAATGCATGACACACTGAATCAATAAATCAATCAACCAACCAATCAATCAATCAGTCCTCAGACTATAGTTCTAGTCTAATAACATTTGACTCTTTCTGTCTTGCAGATGGTGCAGAGTGCAGTGTTCAGCTTCTGAAGCCCAGTCGGAGCATCGCTGCTCGGCTGTTAGGGGTGATCGTGGATCTGGAACAGGCTCATGCCACCTTCCAGTGCAGGGAAAAGGAGGAAGCCACCAGTCTCATTCCACTGAATCCCTAGACTAGACTGGCCTTGGGCCCAGCACGGAGATCCACACTGGGGCCTGAAGGAGGACAGTATCCTGTATCAACACGAGTGACCTTTGAAGTGTTCACTTGCTTGTCTTGATTGTCTTGGTCACCGGAAGCAACCTCTTCCAGTCTTTTAGTACATTTCCTGCTGTAAAGTCTGTAGGAATTCTGCCATTTTAAAACTTTTGGTATTCTTTGAGTGCCACCAACTTCAGCAGTGGAGACAGATTATGCTACTTGATGAAAAAAGAGGGCTGAGTGATGTTAAAGCATGATCTGACTTGATTGATATTGTTATGTAGACAACCAACAATCTGTTGCATGTCTTCTGCATCCACTTGTTGTGAAATGTGAAAAAAAAAGAAGCTTTTATATTTTGTGATACTGTACGGGACCTTGGTCACAAGTTTTTATGCAATCAGCTCGTTGTAGTGTAATCTACAGTACCTGAATGTATGGTGTTTTGATATTGCTTTTATCAGCGTTTTGTATTCATATGGCATTTTTCTTAATTCAGCTTGTCACCACAGCCGCAATGTAGCAATGACGTTACATTTCTAGGTCATGCCACTGTCTGTAACACCCTGAGTCATTTTTAAAACACTGGTGGACATGCCACAGTATAATGTTGCCTGTGCAGGAAGCTGTCTTTCCTATTAGAATACTGTTTTTTAATTGTTGCCATGGGCACTTGATACAACAATTTGTGTTGCTTTTGTTTGGTGCTATTGCCAGTGGGTTTCAACTCAGACTTTTGGTTCTGATATAATTTGCATACTTAAAATGTCCTTGCAGTTGAGAATACATTGTTGTAGCCATTCCAACAGTGATATGGGTAATATTTACCTGCTACCAATATAATGCTCCTACCCTTACAGGATCAACCAAGTTTATAACTCAGAAAATATAGAGAGCAAGTACCAATTACATTAGATGCATCTGTTTGAACAGTTTACATTTTTGTTTATCTTGAGATTTTGGTGCCATTACAAATTGGCTCAGAAGTGTGGGGGTAAGTTGGAGATGCCAAACTTGTTTTTAAAAGTTAGAATTTGGAATTTTGGAGCACTCAGTCGCCATATTACCTACAATTAGTCATTTGTTTTCTATTACACATCCCTGTATTACATATCACTGTACTTGTATATGTTGTACAGTCATTTGTGGCACCCGAAGAGCAGGTAGGGTTCAGTGTCTCTTCTCTATAACAGAGAAGTTATTCACTGTAATGGAGATCTGATCTGTTATCTCTCAGATAGCCTCTGTAAGCAGCAGGCTACCCTGACATTATTCAGATACAGCTACTGTAGTGTCTATTATTTGTGAGGAATAAACATTCCTACTGCCTTAGATGTAATATTATAGTAGACATGCCAGACATGACAATCAATATATTAATATGAACTTATTTCTAGTGTTTTTTTGTATTCACTGCATTCCTAAATTTGCTTGATTGATTTGCCATCTTCTCATTGCAGATCCACCGCACAAGCTTTTCAAAACTAGAGTGAACATTGATTGTCGGTTGTGAACTTGATATTCCCAGAATGAAGGCTGTTATTATGAAACAAAATTGGCTGTATTTTATTTTGCCGATACAAAATGATGGTTTGTTCAAAGTGGATTGTTACTGTGAACTAAACACAACTGTATTATTCACTAAACTCTTGTTTCAACTCGCACGTCTGGTAAATTAATTTAATTTAATTTAATTTAACTTAATTTGTGCTTGGAATAACAACAAAAATGCCACTCCGCAATAAATTCATTGTTAAAAGAGCTTATTCCCTTCCATTTGCCTGGGTCCAGACCTTTGTCTGATATCAGGCAAATTAAGAGTATCACTATCACATTTGCTGTCCTGTTCTGTCCATTCCCCTCCAGGCTAGTTTTAAAGTGGAAGGCCTGACTCAGCGTGGGCAATGACATTCATATGGAAATACAGGAAATCTCATTACATGTCTGACAGATCCCAGAACAGCCCTGCACTGTCATGGTTACCACACCGTCCCTTTTTTCAAATTAATACATTAATCTAACCACCATAACCACATACTTTACAATCTAACAGGACTCATGTTAAATTATGCCAAACATGATGCACACAAACAGGCCTGCATCATTTCCCTTATTAGATGCATATTTAAGGGAGTAAAGCGTGTTTGTGGCCCTGCCTCCTCCTAGCCTTATTTAAATGTTAATGAGACCTACCTGCAGTGATGCAGCAGACCCCTGCTAAATCTTGCGGGACAGGGTGTAGGGTGGGGGTGGTTTGGGTGCCAGTACTAGGAGAGGTGACTGACCCCTGAGCTACTTGGTCAGCACAGTGACAGGCCAACAAGCTGCTCGCCCGCAGGCCTTGGAGGAAGGAGGGCAGGCCTGCTTTAGTATGCACTGGAGCGCCTGCATGGAGCCCCAACCACAGCTCTCTTAACACAGCACCAGTATTCAGCAGCCAGTGACAGAAAATGACCATAAAGCAATTTTACTGCCAGTGAGAACTGTTTCTGCTGCACTCCACAGCTCCAGCAAAGCTCATTTATATCCATATAACGAGGTGCAGAGTACAGAGCTGCCTGGGGAGAAGGAAATGGTGGAGCTAAATGAAGGAGGACATGCCACCAAGGGAAAAAGGAGGAAGAACCAAGGAGATGAAAGGTCAAACACACTACCCCTGTTGAGGGCACATTTATTTTTCCACAAGAAACACACAAACATGCAACAAGGTCATCACAATTCAATAAAGACTGATAGATTAAGAAGCCCTTTATAGTTTTATCAATGTCTCTCTATATCTTGCTTTTAGTTTATCTCAATTTCTCTTTGTGAACCATTTTTAAATAGCAATATGTAGACATTGCTGAAGAGAAATGAAAGTTAAACCACAAAATCATGGCTTAAAAATGTCAATGAAAATGGGCACTTAAAATGCAAAGCATTCAGATGTTTGACATGTTGCCAAAAGAGTGAGAAGAGCAGCAAAACGCTGTCTCATCCTCATCTGTGTAAATCAAACCCTATAAAGAGAGAAATCTTTTGAACTAATTGGAGTATGATGCAGAGCACAGTGCTAATCAAACCAGAAGACCTGGATGATATTTCTAAAGAAGCAATGATGTTTTTCCTACACAAAAGCTATGCATTGTCAATAGACTTCCTCACATTTTGGTTAACATGCACCTCTAGGAGAACATTACTGTATCTTTAAAGGACATGAACCGAAGATTTGTGTACTGGACACACACTCGGCACATATTCACACACGCACACAGACAAATACAAACATACAGTATATCCACGCAAAATGAAAGGGTATCACTGTAGAAAGAGAAGTACAGTATGCAGTGGAGACTATGAGAGAACAACAGTAAATACCTCATATGTTAGGACAAGTCGATTTTATCCCATATTCCACTTCTAATCAAAATATGCTATGGAATGTATCTTAATAAGAATAATATAACAATGTTATGTGAGAGTTCAGTTGAAGACAATCATTATTCAAAAAAAGACATCAAAAATATATATGTCTTCCAATACAGAGCCTTTGAACAGCATTGAATCGCATCCCCTTGGTTTAGAAACTTGGAGGTAGGTACCCCATAAAGAAAACACATCCGTTGTCATTTCCCCCCCAAGAAGCGTCCTTCTTGCTACACATAAATGACATATTAGTTCTTACATATAGTAAATTGCATAAACACCATCTCTCTTCCTAAATCAGACAAACACATTTTGTTCATCATTCTTTCCCGACCATATAACTGTACACACCTGAAAGGTCTAAAGGGCCTGCACCATTCATACTACTAGAATGACACATGGAAAGCAAAAGCTGAAGAAGCAAACATTTGTATTTCTCTATTTCATGAAACTTTACTTAAAATGGAAAATTCCCTGATAGGTTGGAAGCATTCTGTCTTGCTGTCCCATGTAAAGGGTGTCAGAAAGTTGTGAAGGAGAAAACTTGAAATGGAACAGGCAAAATGACAACTGTTGTTCAGACCTGGGCCAAATCGCAGTTACAAACACCGTTAATGGTTTGTTTTAGCCGTCGTACAGTACGTGCCAGATGGCTGGAGTTTAACACAAAGGACAACACACTGAGTGCCAGAAACCACAGTGTACTTATCTATGATTGAGAGCTCATCTCAGAATTTTCCTGATGAGGTAAATCCCACCCATCTGGTACTCCAATCAGGTAAAACAAACTCTAAGAATGATTTGCAGATGCTATTTAACCCAGGCCAAAGACTGCTGACTGTATCCACTCCTGGGTTCTGGAGAAGTAGAAAAGAAAAAAATGGCCAATTTGGGGGAACGGCCATCTTCATGCTGCTAAAGCTCCCCCACCAATAATAAAGACACACTTACTGTATTTATTGGAATCCCTCAGGGGATCAACTACACAGATTCTACATTAAGGTAACGACAGCAGCATACACTAAGACTACTGGTAATATAAGACGTCCATAACATGTCATACATATTTCAACAGTCCCTGACATACTGACAAATAAATCTTTGCCAGATTTGATGTATTCATGTTAATATGTGCCTGTGTATAGATATGTGGGCAAGTCGATGTCTTTATATTTTCTATATAGAAGAGTATAAAAATAAATTAAACTTACACCATAGACTCAAATTGAGCTTGAATTTAAAGGTATATCACATCGGCAAATGTATATTATATATTTTTTTCAAAGCATTACAAGCCAGTTTATAAACATCAACTTAAAAATAAACAACAGATATTGTTGCCAATACAATTTAAGACATTTTCCTAAAAATGAAAGGATTGATTAAAGAAAACTGTTGCGTCAAAGTGCTATGGAAGACTATGATTCACTCCCAAATAGTCAGCAAATTAAACCCACAAGTGGGTGCCCACGCTATAAACCTTAACATCAACATCCTTTGGATTACCAACATCTCAGCTCATTAAAATTGATCCGATATTTATGGACAATTTGCAGCACTCTGTTGTCTGTTATCTTAGGGTAAAGAAGATTTCCACTGAGGAACTTCAAAAATTCTTTAGCTCACAGGCATTAAGTCTGGGGGGGGGAGAAGAGCGCAAAGGGAGAAGTAATTCCCAGTGAAGCATCAACATCCAACTACATACTACAGCAACAATCGCATGGTTCCTAGAGTGAAACGCTTTGCTGCTGAGGAGGAGGAGAGCAGGGCCGAGGCCATACATCAGGACCAGACCTAACAACCTTCAGTGAGCTCACGCAGAGAAGTGGATGTGCCACTGCTGTACCAACAAGCAGCAGAGACCAGCGCACCGCCCAATGCCAAACAAGCCCACAAGAGGCTTGTGAGGGCAGCGCTGCCTAAGATGGATCTCCAAGGGGAAACTGCTGGTCTTTGAAAGAGGGATGTTGCTCTCTGGGAAGCGTGTTCAGCTTTTCTGTTCAAGGACTTAAACCCAGCATATTAATGCCTCAGAGCATGCGTAGTGCGTACGCACGCTCACCGCTGTGTATGGTGAGCGTGATGGATCATGCCAATGCCTGGGTTTCGTCCAACGGGACAATAATAACGCTGGCTTTATATTCACAGAGGTCAGCGTCATCAGTGTGTCAACAAAACAAATGAGTTTAACCTTGGAAGGCAGCAAATCTACCTCAGCCTTTCCCTTCCAGAAGCTTAACAAGCATCAAACTGACTGGTAAGATGCTTGTTTAACCTATTTCATATTTCCTTTCAAAGACAGTCCACAAGGTTACCCATACATTACACATTTATCATGAAACACTAATATTTCATAGCCTTTAGCTGTCTGGAGCCTAGTACATGCACTACAAAACAGACCTTGATTTTACAGAGCGACTGACCAATGGTATCAGAACTGGAAAATGTCACGATGGCCAATCAGAGATGCCCAGTGCAACTTTACAATCACATCACTGTCTCATCACACTCAGATCTACTGATTATTAGTTACTAAAAGCCAAGGACCTGTCCTTCAAAATCACAAGTTCCAAGTGTTATGAGAACAATAATTACTTCTCTGCTTTTCAAGACAATTAGAGAAAATGGGGGGAAGACGACAATTATTTAATTTGAATTAATTCCACATATTGAAATTCTCCTCAATTTCTCTCTACACAATATCCAGCAACAACTGAGACCGTCAACACCTTGCCCTATTGTTTAATACATAGATATTTCATTAAATATAATAGATTTCAAGATCCATTTCTCCTTGCAAAAGTCGCAACTACGCGCTCAACATTCATTATGCAGGCGTTAGTCTGGGCCATGCAATTTGGAGGTCAGCATTTACAAATATCCCTTCTTATGCCTTGGACCCCTCATCATTTCCCCCCCCCCAAGTGCAGAGGAATCGGTTCAGTATGTAATCTAAAAGGGATTTACAGACCATTTACCTGCAGCTAATAACATCGAGATAGAAATCTCACCGTGTCTTTACATTCCTTCACCCTATTAGAAAATTTGGCAACAACACACATGCCCAAGGCATGGATCCATAGACAGCAGGGGGGAAATCTTAGGTTTAAGGTTTTAGGTAATGCAAATAACAGTATTACTGAATCAAAACATTGATCATAACCATGTCATTTGTTTTATTTCCGTTGCTCTTGTGCCAACATATCTGCAGGGTCTGTTTTGGGTGCGGGGGTGTAAAAGACAGTTGTCGGCTGCATGTTGACCCGTCATGCAGTGGCCCCGCTCTCTGGGAGACGGGGCGTGGTGGGTGGAGCTTCTATATGCCAACTGGGCTGGCCCTCAGTCCTTCAGGTTGTCCTCGCCCACCCCCTGGGCCGACAGCTCCGTCAGAACGTTGTCCAGGTAGTTGGGGTCGGGGTAGCCATGGCCCGTCAGGTTGGAGCCGAACTCTGTCTTGTGGTGGATCTCGTTCCACACCACCGTGTCCGACTCACCCGTGGTGCTGGATGTGCCGATGGTGAAGATGAGGCGTCGGTCCCAGGCCATGATCAGCAGCTTCAGGACCTGGAGACACAGAGGAGGGGAGAGGGAGGGAGTTACCATCCTTCTACGGCAAGCAGGAAGGAACAAACCGCATACCAGTGGTTCTCAACCTTATTGGTGCAGAAGCACAGCTTGGTGAACGAGTTTGGGTAGTAACAGTTGACAATAATGTTACTTTTCCCAGTAATGAGTAGCGCAACAATTTTCAATTTCCGTAATAATATTACAGTTACCAATCAAAAAGCAAGTTGTTACTTTTGTTTTGACCCCTTCTGAATATCAGTTGAATTATCCAAAAACTACATCCCATTCGTTCTCTCACACTAAGATAATTTAGATAAATGGCAGAATTTTTTTTTTTTTTACTGTGGGTTGAAAGATTCTCACTACCAAAGGATGACAAGAACATTGGACATCAACGCTGTTTGGTTACCCTGATTATTCACAGGAAAGGTCAGTGAAGATGTAACTAATTTTGTAAGTAATATAATGTGCAGTGTAACAAATTACTGTTCCCAGGAAGTAATAAATGACATAATTTTTTGAATTAGTGACAAACAATGAATGCTTTTTTTTTTTTTCAGCAACGAGCCCGTTCACTGTTGGTGAAGCAACAATATTACAAGTCACATAAATCCATGTGTGATCATAAAAGAGCAAACAAACAAAACAAGCTGCTGAACTCAGCTCAAGTTGCATTACCTTGGAGAAACATGTTTGATTACAAGCTCATAAAGATGAATGTTAATGAGGTAAATGTAAAAAAAATTGTTTACATTAACTTTTGTAACGTCAGCAAAATCTCAAGGCATGCCTGAGCTCACTCCATGGCACTGTGCCATGCCTCACCACACGAGCTGAATCACTGATAGAAATAGTATCTACAGCATAGATTGAAGAAAGTGTGGTGAAGAAGGAAATTCTATGTGACAAACTCCATTGGAATCCAGCACATTTTTAATGCTTGCTGAGCTTTCGGTGTTAGACCATCGCTTCTTGGACCGGCATCAAAGCTTACCTTCCTGCCTTTGTCGTTGTCGGGGAGGTAGCAGTGCCGAGGGAACCCTCTAGCACTGAACTTCTTCCCTGGGTTGGGGTGCTCAGTGGTCTGGTGAAAATGTCGAGAACAAACACAGTCACAACTCTTCCTTCTTTTTCAATTAGAACTTAATTGCACAGAAAATGTCAACAGCACCCACAGGACCAGCTTGTATTGCTCACGTTGCTCGCATTGGCCTTTTGTGTCATTTGAGAGATGTGCTACTTTAAATATTCAACAACCTTGCTTTCAAAGCTAGAACATGAAAACAATCTCTGACTTAATTAAATCTCAATATGTCTTTATATGTTATTTTCTTTTACCAGTTATACTCAATACTACAGTGCAGAAGACAAACCGAACAGCCTAACACTATACTGCACAGTACTCATCTACTCACTATACTTCCTCTATAGCTGCAACCATACTGTATACAATGCTGCTTGAATGCAAACAGCGGACGAATATTGAATGTATACATGTAGAGTGATACGTATAGTCTACTGTCCATAGCATGTCTTGCTCTGTAAGTTGTCAGTTGTAAACTCTGTAAGTTGTCTATATGTCTCTGCAGCAAAGTCACAAAGTCAAATTCCTGTGATTCTGATTGATCATTCACTTGGTGATTTTGACTCTAATCTTCTCTAATATCATTCTGCTGCACTCCATCACAGTGTTTTGCTCTGTAGCGCAGTATCATAAACCAGGATAAAACTGTCAGACAGGATGTTTATAGTGTGGATTGAGGAGTGAGAGGAGAAGGAGTGAGAGGAGAGCCATTGAAATGTCCCATGGCAGGCTGCTGTGCTGAGCTGCAGTGTTGAATGGTCAGACGGCCCCAGTAGTCTCTTCCCCTGGGAGACTAAGCCTGCTCCTCTGGTGGAAAAGGTCATTTTATTGACTCTATTAAAGCTCAGCTCTGCAGTAAGAATGAAATATGCAGCCCTCTCCTCTCCTCCGCCCACTTCCTGCCTCCTAACTGTAAGGACAGGATGCAAACTGTGCTCTCTTTCAGAGAATGAAATTGTGGCTCAGATATAGATAGTAGAGTCATGACAACTCGAAGCGTCACAAGGTGGTGTTAAAAAAAGACACCTTTGGGAGCTATACAGTGTGCGGACCCTATCTACTGTTGAGGGAATCAAGACTCAGCTCAGTTTTGGAGTGTCCAAGAGCATAGCTTCTTTATTGCATACGTATGGGTCAGCATACAAAGTCAGAGCATGTCTAACAATGTGGGCTGCACACTGAAAGGTGAGGTGCAGCAGCTTTTATACAGTTCAGCTGCTTGGCCTTGAAGAGATAACCCTTGTGTCAATATGGTGCCCACTACAAACTAGAACAAAGACGTATTATGAGATGCAATCAAGCCATGGGGCAACTGGGCAATCATGTCCAGCAGTAAAAAGGGTTAGGGGCTTACACATGCAGGAACTAAGGATGATTTAGCACTAACTTGATATACTAACAGATGTGCAAACAATGTCAAGGTGAGTGAAGGTAAATGATCATGTGAAATTGGCTAATACAAGTGATGTTCATAATAAGGAGTATGGCCTTGACATGATCAGATAAAAGCTACACGTGAATCTACAGGTTAAAGGTGATGTTCAAAACAACATGTGGCACAGACAGGTTAAAGGTGATGTTAAACTGAAGTTGCTCTTCCACACTACTATGTTCTGTTTTCTGTCTGGCACCTGTTTACATACAGGATGTGCATGTTTTTTACTCTTTTTCCTTCAGGTATACTGTAGACCCTGTAAAAGGGGTCAAGACCGCGGCCATTTTTAACTTACACCACACTCGGGGTGGGAAACAGCCCAGCTATGTCCTACTGTTGTGTACCAAGTAGGGTTGCCAGATTTACATCTTGGTAAAACCGGAAATTGTGTGCGCGCGTGCGTCTATGTGCGTGTATAGAGCTCAAACCTGGGTAACCAAAATGTAATTTTTATCAGTATCATTCAGCAACAATATTATACTTTCTATGCCTGTTCATTATTACATTCCATATTTAATTTATTGATAACCTCTGGAGATCTTGCATTCCTGTATGATTTCACTGAAACAGTAGACCTATACACTCATCCTCAAGCGGAGGACTTGTAGTCATATCAATGCTGTAGCCAAATCAAAGTGAGCACAGTAAGCACTGTCAATAAACTAAGACGAACAAACGCTACTTAGCCAATATAGTGAGAACAGAATATCACAAAAAAAGAAGAAAAAACTGTAATGACATATGTGATTCTTCTGGAGTGGCTTCGGGAGTGGCCCAGACAAAGCCCAGACTTGAACCCCATTGAAAATCTGTGGAGAGACCTGAAGATCGCAGTTAACTGACACTCCCCATCCAATCTGACAGAGCATGTGAGGATCTGCAAGGAAGAATGGGAGAAACTGCCCAAATCCAGGTGTGCAAAGCTGGTAGAGTAGGGCTGTCGCGGTTAGACATTTTCCCACCGCAGTCGTGTATGTGGCTCATCACCGCGGGGTGCGGTGGTACCCCCCCCCTTTTTTTTTTGGGTCGTTATTTAATTTAATTTTTTAAGACATGCTTGTTTACCCGGGATCGGTTGGTCGTAAGACAATAGCGGGTCCTAAGAACGGGGGGGATTATGTTTGATAATCTATCCATTTGTCCCTTGCTGTCAAACGAATGGGATCAGAACAGAGCTTGTTTTAAGCCGGAGGACAGGCAGCCTCCTGTTCTCTCCTGAATCCTGTTCAGTTGCAGACTGAATGACGGAGCCGCCCCGCGTTTATGCAGATCCGTGTGCGCGCGGATCGTTGTATGAACGCGGATGTTTTTTAAAATGCAAAGATGAAACTTTGTGAA
>OMLI01018380.1:0-15449 GCA_900302605.1 Rondeletia loricata
CCTGCCTCAGCTGCCTGCGAAAGGCTTTTCAGCGTTGCTGGACTTGTGTTCAGCCCCAGGAGAGCAAGGCTTGGATCCAAGAACTTTGAAAACCAGCTTCTACTGAAGCTAAACCAAAAGTTCTATGATATTAAAGTAGATATAGAACACTACAGTGTTTCCTCCTGATTTGTTTTCAGGCAGAATGGTACAGGGCACAGAGCACCCTCTGTTCTTAACCTGATTATCTATGCTGTTTCATGTGTAACCTTTAGATTATAACCTGCTGTTTTAAATTAAATTGTAATAATAGTATATTAAATGGCAAATGCTAATTCAATTTATTTCATTTTCATTTTGAGCCAAAATACCCATGCTTGTTAATGAAATTTAAATTTAAATAGAGGAATACATTGTCATTTTAAACATTACATAGCCATTTGGCATATTACATTAACATTTGAATATTGTTACCAAAAAACTTCCATACTACAGAGCCTGGCCGTAGGGATAGTTGTATTTCCCCAACCAATCAGAGTGCAGAGGGGCGGCGCTCCACATGGGGTGCTCTGAAAAACATTACCGGAGGCAAACGTTTCCGCAGACCCATAATCCATAATTCGTTTGTTTTTTATTCGTTTGTCCGTTTCGCTGGTGTGTTTCAGTCAGGAATTAGATTGCAGCACACACGGAACAGAGGGAGAAGGTTACCGGTGATAGTAATGTGTTTTGTTGGCGACCAGTGGTGGCAGCACTCTGAGCGTTCGAGCTTTCCCAGAAAACCATAGAACACGCGCCATTACCGGAAATGATCATCTTGAATGTCTATCGCAAGGAGGATTAATATTAACGGTCTGTCGCGGCTGTAGGATTTGAAAGGTTGTGTTTTCACCCGCCGGCCTTTGTCGAGACTCTTCGGGCGTCCTGTTGATCCCTTCGACAACAAAATGAGAACTTGCAATAATTAGTTAGGACGAGTTTGACTTAAACCTTAGAATCCGCGGCCGTTCGCTATAGAGCTTTCCCCAACAATCAAATGCATAAAAAGCTCGTCAATAGAGCTACAGTGGCTTTGAAGACGTCGTTAGCTTCGTGGGCGTAGCCTGGTTAGCTCAGAAGATAAAAATGGAGACAGAGATCCAGGAGGTGAAAGTGGAGATAGAGATAGGTTGTGCAAATTGTGGTGCGGGATTTACTAAAAACAGCAAAGGATACAACAGAAAAAACATTTACACCGTTTGTAGTCCAAGGGTAGCACAATTGGTTTTCCCAAATATTCAACCAGGTAACACGTTTATTTGTTCATCTTGCGTGTCTTATTTAAGAAGAAACACAACAAAAGGAAGAGGGTACAAGAGAACATTGCCACTTCTCGCCCCCTCAAAACGACCCCAAAAGCCGATAGGAAGACCCGTCGGAACTGGTGCAAATGCGCAAGCTTGGCGATATTTGCGGTCATCTAACTATGAAGGCTGTATTCGATCCCTCATTAAAAATGAAAAAGCAAAGACCGCCCTGGAGAAAATCTGCACGGGACTCATTCGAAAAGAGGTAAGAACAAGTGTGTGTGGGCGCGTGCATGTGTCTGTCTGAGCGTGCACATCATTGTCCATCATTCATTCACTGTAAAATTAGAATAAATTAAGAACCTGAAAATGTTCAAATTAAAGTTTTCGAAATTAGCATGTAGACTACACGAACATTGAAAAGTGTCTGTATGTGTTTGAGGGATAACATTATAATATTGATATGCAGATCTTTTAACAATTTTCTTTTAACATTATTCTTATTCTAAAAATGAAAAGAAATGATCTATTCTGTTCACTTTTAAGCTACAAAAGAAAAGATGAGGCCTAAACATTTCATGCACCTTTCGTATAGCATTGTTTTACCCTTTCAATGCATTATTAACACATGGCTACTTGTGTCTATTGAAGAGGAATGAGCTGCTGACAAATAGAAATGGGCCATTCCGGTCAACTCTTGAGCCCGAGGGCTTGGAAAAGTTCCCGTGGGAGGAAAGCCTGGACTGGGGAGAGGAGAAGGCACCTACCATGATGGCCTGCCTCAAGGCAATGTTTCCAGAACCAGACAAATTACAAAACCAACAAACAGTGGTGGTTGATGGCGAGAAGAGGTAACGCGTTTAAAATTAAATTTAGAATAAGTTGCTTGAACGTGTTACTTATTGTCTTAAATGCAGTTTTCCCTTTTTTAAAATGTAAAATAAAGACTATTCCAAAAGGTTTCACAAGTTTTCAAACAACTGTAAATTACCTTGAGTAATTAATTTAATTGTTAACACATACATTTGTTTTCCTCAGGGGCATAAACGAGGAAGAGGCAAAGACCATTCTTGACCGGAGGACAGGAATGGTCTTGTCTCAGATACTATACACGGCAAACACCCGCAAACTGTGTTTTGTACAAGCCTGTATAGGAGTGGAGATGTGGAGGCAAGGCTCCTCACAGAAACTGTTCCGATTACTTAACAGTCTGGGGATCTGCCAGTCTGTGCCGTCTGCGTTGGGCCATGTAGAAAGACTGAGTAAAGGCCATGATACCCCTCTAAAAAAGCGGAGAGCAAAGGTGGAGGTTCGTAACCGTTGTACTTCATATTATAACTGAGACCTAGATGTTAAACAGACACTATAGGATGTCATCTCACCATTCTTTATAATCCATTTTCCCTAGTGTGTACCGACTCGAGTGAGGCTGCAATCCACCGATGATGTGCAGACGGGAAACTCCTCAGTCACGTGGGACAACGTCCAGGTAAAAATGTTTTAATAATTAGAATTACTATTATAAGAAACGGCTTTGTCATCTCATACCTAACTGTATCAGCATTTCTTTAGTGACAGCTGCTGCGGTCACTCCTAAACTGGTCCATCGTTGGACTTGATCTTTCATCAGTGCCTTCGGTGGACTGATGACAACCACTGTGTGGTTTGTTCCGGGATTAAGCTGTAATTGCAGATACAATGTATTAATATACTCATTTGATGGTTGGGTATAGTAAATTTTTATGGGCTATTTGTTTGCATTTAATCAAATAATATCACAGAATTGGCATTCTACCCTAATCTTTAAATACAGGGATATAGGCTAGTTGTAAAATGGTGTTTCTGATATAAACACAGATGGGGGAGGTGTCTGCAGACGCCGTCACCCTGGATCTGCTGAGAGAAGCCAGGCAGACGGTGAGGAGCAGCCCCCTGGGTGTCATCAACACCCCCATGATCCCCTGGTGCCAGACCACCCTGCCTCTCAGCATCTCCTGCAACATCCACATCAAACTGGAGAACATGCAGAGAACCGGTCAGCGGAGAGCATTTTGAACTTGATCGTTCAGTTATAGTGGTATGCAGTGGCTCGAGGATTGCCGATGACGTCTGTGTTTGATCGACAGGCTCTTTTAAGATCAGAGGAGTGGCCAATCAGTTTGCCAGGAGAGAGAAGGGCGGCCCTTTTGTCACCATGTCGGCAGGGAACTATGGGAAGTCTTTTGCGTACGCCTCAAAACACTACGGGTCAAAGGGCAAGGTGGTGATGCCGGAAACAGCCCCAGCATCCAGATCCATACTCATACAGGTCAGAGGTCATCTGCTGATTGACTGAAAACACAGGCAAGCCTTGGCCATCAAGGCTATGGCGGTTCAACAAGAATTATAGAGCAGACTAGATAACGCTTGTTTGTTAACAGGGTATCCGCAGGCTTTCCGTCCGTCTCTGCCACATCAGCTGTTTGTGTATACTGTACATGTGTAATACTTGGCGATTAAAGTCATTGTCATTCTCCCTCTCAGAGTTTCGGGGTGGAGGTGGAGCGAGTGCCTACATCCTGTCTGATGGATGTGGTGAACCGCTGCGTTCAGGAGGACAACATGACCTTCCTGCACTCCTACGACGACCTGGATCTAATAGCGGGACATGCCAGGTAAAGTCAGGGTGGATGGTGGATGTACACTGAAGGATTTATTCATAAGCTTCTTTATTGATTTACTGATGGTATTATTGGTTGACATTTTTATGTAAGCCTACCGGTACGCCATGAAGTAACCGTTAAAAATAGTTCAGTCGGGACAACTCACGTATTGATGTTAATACGTTTATTAACAGTTAGTCCTGTGTGTGTGTGTGCGCGTGTCCGTCCAGTCTAGGTATGGAGGTGCTGGAGGTGATGCCTGAGCCTGACGTGCTGGTGGTGTGTTGTGGCGGCGGGGGGCTGCTGGCCGGAGTAGCTGCTGCTGTCAAACTGTCCGGCTGTGACAAGACCAGGGTCTACGGCGTGGAACCAGAAGGAGGTGCGGCTCACCTACAGTTGTTAAACATCTTCTACAGTATCAGTGTAGACAAGGACTCATAATATGATCCATTCAGTAACATTGGAGGTTCTGGAAACGTTTCTAAAATAATGATTTGGCTTCCATGACCGGATGAAATATGATGTTACATCTCACAGGGATTATCCCATGTAAGGTTTTCTATAGGAATGTATTTGTTACTTTTCTTATTTCTACTTATTCTATTTAACTTCTATCCAGCCTGCACCATGTACAGAAGTTTCATCGAGAAGAAGCCAGTGGGCATGGACACCAAGAGCATCGCCTCAGGACTTGCACCGCCTTTTGCAGGTATTATACACGTTATTATCCCCATCTGTCTCTTCTAGTCTTGATTAAAGAGCCTCATGTACAGGTTCATAAGAGAATATTGGAGGTGTTTTTCTCTTGGCAATTGAAAACAGCAATATTTTTGTTGCTATCTGAGTGTCATAGTTGTCATTGGAAAGCATAATAAGCCTTTACTTCAGTAATAACTTGCATCTCTCCCGTGTGCGCTGTGTCCCAGGCACCCTGCCCTACGAGCTGTGCCAGCGCTACGTGGAGGAGATCGTCCTGGTGAGCGATGAGGAGATCAAGACGGCGGTGTCCGTCCTCTACAGGTCAGGACTAGTGGTGGAGCCCTCAGGCTCTGCTGCCTTCGCTGCCATCGTTAACAACAAGATACCCGACCTGGAGGGGAAGAACGTCGTCTGCGTCCTCAGCGGAGGGAACATCGGCAAAGACGAGCTCGCCAACTTCCCAGACTGACAGACTTTTGTGTGACTAATTCTGACTAAGTCCATCCCATTATGTGATTACTGGGGTGGAATCAAGGACTTCACTTTTCCTTGATGTACACAGTCTTTATTTTAGGCAAGGGACTGGTCAAGCCTACATTTTATGTTCATTTAGACTGGATGTGTGTATGTGATTTATTCTCCATGAGAGAACTACTTTGTCCAGAAAGTTACAGAGAGATCAAAAATGTGAAAAAGGTTATATGAGGTAATTTACAGGCGATTTAAAAGAACAAAAGTATAGTGAATACATTTCTGTCCAAAGTGCCGCTGCATCCAAATATTTTAGATGGCATGTACATTAAATATGAATATCTTCATAGGCTGACAGGTTTTGACTGAAATGTGGATCCAGTCTGAATCTTTCATGTCAGCACTGTGGATGTGGATGTTTTATTTCTTAATCCTCTTGAGATCTGATTGATACGTGGCCCAAAGCACTTTGGATTCATTATTCACCGGCACTGAAATGACCTCTGCTTTACATCATTGTCGGCTACTGTCAAAAACTCACAGAAATGGCGTCCCATAACTTCCCCAACTGCTCCTCAAACCTTTTTCCACATCCGTCATTGTCTAATGTGGATATATAAAAGATCAGCAGCAGTAAAAACACGGCAAGTCAATGAAAAGACTAGAATAGAATTTATTTTTTCCAAAGCTGGGAGGCCTGATCTCAATGTATATAACAAAGTTTGGCTTTTTTTATCGTTAAAGTTGATTAGAGTACAGGCCAATACAAAACAAAACATTTGATGACAGATAAAGGTCTTAGAGAAATTAATGTTTTTTGATGCCATTTTCATTATTATTTTTTTTTTTTTGCTGCTGTATCTGCAACAGTTTGTATATTGAGCACACCTGGTTGAATGAATCATTAAAATCATTTAACTGACTTTGAGTGACCTTGAGTTTGCCTGGCGTGCAAGAGAGGCAATGTTTGCATTTTTGGGACTATCCAATAGGTGCTGTGGCAGACCAAAAAACATTGATCCCAGAAAACACATTTTGAATATTAATTAAATCCAGGTCTCATTCTGGAAAAATGAAACTAAAAGTTGTGTTCTGATCCTATTTCTGCGTGGCAGCTACATGACATCTTTGGTGGCCATTCTGCAAACAACTGCGTCCAGCAGAGTCCCACACTTCTCCTCCTGAGGGGTGACTTTGTACAGCTGACGGAGAGAAAAAGGAGTCAAATGACATATATCCATATTGGGGGGAAATGCCACCTGAAATTCATCAAATAACGTTTAAAAAGCACCGACAATTATATAAACAAAAACATAACTATTTTGTAAGGAAAGGTCTTAAGATGACTCAGAACTTTAACAGTACTTTACTTTCACATTAACAATCCTTTGCATTTTATATCTCATTTTGGAATGGAGCTCTTCATATACACACACACACACACACGTGCACGTGTACAAGCAAGTCCACACTATATGGCATCGGTCAAGTAAAGTTTAAGCAACCTTTTTGATCTTGGCAGGGTCTGACAGTGAGGAAAGCTCTTCCACTGGAACCTGCCGTCCGTCCACCTTGGCTGTGATGTCTGCTAGGAGCCGTGGCTCATCTTTGTTGTGAACCAGGACCACGAGGACAGACTGGTCGCCATCGCAGATCCCAAACCTTTTAAAGGCCTCTGAGATCTGTACAAGGAAGGCATACGACAAAGGGAATAAGCTGTGAGATAACCGACAGTGCAACGGTCAGAGCCTCCTGACAACAGATGTAATAACAAATATTATGGAAGAAGGGGATGTTGTTCAGAGGGAGAGAGGAAGATCATATTTCTTGTGTGAGAGTTAACTGTGATTATGTGAATGTCTGGGTTTAGGTTACTTACATTATTATTAGGTGACAGGTTGAAGATGATCTCTGAATATAAGCTTCTTGTCTTCATTTTTCCAATTTTGTGTAAGTGTACAGCCTTGTTCGCAGCTACCAGCACTTGGAAAGGATTCACCAGCTGTAATAAAATACAATAAACTGTTTATTCAGTCAGCTGGGGTGGGTTGATGGTGAATGATGGCCCATAATTTCCCTGATAGGCAAGTAAACACACACAAAAACGTTAAAAATACAAATGTTTGGCTTTTTTAATAGCTAAAGTTGTAAAAAATATCACCTTACCATTGTTGGGTTGAGCAAGGCACCATTTATTTTACCCTCCACGGCACTCTGTCTCAATTCTGCGGCATTTTTGACCTCTTTGAAAAGCATTTGAGTCACTTCGTGGTCGGGAAAAAGCTCCAGTTCTTGTGTTAGATGCATGGTTGTACAAAGTTTGATAGAATATGAGGAAAATACACTTAAATGATCACCGTGCGCCTAGACCGTCCCATGTGAGTCTCTGTACACAGGGGGAACAATAACACGGTGACACCGCTTCGTAGGAAGTTCCTTTAGGTAGGGAGGGAAAACAGCTCCATTAAATATATTAAACTAACTTTTAAAACATGATAAAAACATATAATTATGTTAGTTACGTAGATTCCTATTTGGTAGTAGTATAATGCTAAAATACTCAACACAACATAGGAACAAATACTCATTTCGACAGCTTCCGCGTCGACCGTTTTTACGGACGGACCAGCAGCTGTCTTGGTCAAACGTCAAAACTCCTCCGTTGATCTGTATCGCCTGGACGCAGATTATCCCGTTTCCCCTTTGATTTGTAACTGTTCCGTCGTTTTATTTCGCGAATTGACTCCTTATGTGGTTTACACAAAACTATAAAAGCTAACCGGATGTTTCTTTTAGATCGTATTTCGTTCGATATGGAGAAATTTGAGGGTTACATCTTCACTGCTCTCTGCAGCACCAACTTTCTGATATCATGCCTCCTCTTCTCTAAAGTCACTCGGGAGCAAAGGGAACCGTACATGGACGAGGTGTTTCATATCCCACAAGCTCAGAAATACTGCCATGGGAAATTCAACGAGGTAAAGTGGTTTTCTAAATGTTGTGGTAACGTTAGCCATCTTGTAGCTAGCTTAGTTCTAGTAGTAGCCTGGCGGATTAACAACAAGCTCTTGTTTGAAATGATGTGACAGATTGTAGGGCTTTTAATCTGCATATCGACCATATAGAAAGGCATTAGCGGGGGATATATGTTCCTGAAAGCATTGTACTTCTTGTAGTTGCCAGACAGACAAGGCCTATATAGCTTCATCTCAGTTTGGATCAAGCCCAAGTCAGATTGCAGCTAAGTGGAGCTTAAACGTAATACACGTAATGTAAGATAGCCTAAGCGTATCATGGTTTTGATCCTGTGAGGCTTATGGATCTGAAAGTCCTCACTACTGATGTCCCCATTGCTTCCTACCTATTACAGTGGGACCCAATGATCACCACTCTCCCAGGCCTTTATCTCGCCTCTGTGGGAGTGATCAAGCCCGTGGTGTGGCTGGTCGACCTGACGGGCAAGGTGGTGTGCTCTACGGCCATGCTGCGCTTTGTCAACCTGCTCTTCAACTGTGGCAACCTTTACCTGCTCTATCTCATCATCTGCAAACTGCACCTCAGGGAGAAGGTAATAATATCAGATGACGAAGAAAAACCACGCATGGGTGAGATGCCGTTTGAGGGAGAGGGAAGTCCAGCAACACTTGCAGTGCAAAGATTTATTAGTAAAAGCAGCGACGTGTCTCGGCAGGGTTTGTTAAACACATACAAGCGTCATTGATCCATACAGAAGCAGAGGATGTGGTCATGTGACAAACCACAAGCACACCCATTTGTTGCCTATAAATCACAGTGGCTTAGCAAACGTTCCGTAGTTCCTACTGGATTTATTTTACCATCACAGTTCCTGTAGTGTTTCCTTGAATATGTGTGCCTCTGTTCCCCCATATCGTCGCTGTCAGATGAATCTCCAAAATGTAAACTTTTCAGGAACTAAGAAAAACAGCCTTGTAACTTGACAGCCATGCATTTTTCTGTTTATCCAATGGTGTTTTGAGCCAAAGGGGTCGTAGAATTTTCTCAACCCATAGAGGACCAAATTAAAAACATGAAAATCACCAAAAATGGGAGTTACTGGCATTGAAGCAGTTCTTACCATTCCTCGCTTGTTTTCTGATCTCATGTTCGTCCTCTTCCAGACGCAGTTGGCCTCGCGCCGAGTCCTGTCGGCCCTGTCCCTGTCCACCTTCCCTGTGCTCTACTTCTTCAACTTCCTCTACTACACCGACGCTGGGTCTACTTTCTTCGTCCTCTTCACCTACCTCATGTTGCTCTACGGCAGCCACAAGGCCTCGGCGCTCCTCGGCGTCTGCTCCGTGCTCTTCCGCCAGACCAACATCATCTGGGTGGCCTTCTGCGCCGGCACTTTGGTGGCCGGCAAAATGGACGAGGCCTGGAGGACGGAGCAGACGAAAAAGAGGGACGACAAGTCGCCCCCTTTCCAGGTCCCCCTGTCGGTCAGCGGGGCTAAGAAAGTGGTGCTTTTCACGTTGGAGTTCCTCACCTCACCCAGTCATGTGAAGGCGGTGCTGCTGGCGGCCTGGCCCTACGCGGCGGTCGGCGTGGGTTTCCTGGCGTTTGTGGTGCTGAATGATGGGATAGTGGTGGGGGACAGGACGAGCCACGAGGCCTGCCTCAACTTCCCTCAGCTCTTCTATTTCTTCTCCTTTGCCCTCTTCTTCTCCCTCCCCACCTCCCTGTGTTACTACCGCGTCCTTCGCTTCCTGCAGGCTCTGAAGAAACAGCCTTTGCTCTTTCTCTTCATCACGGGCCTCTGCTTGCTCCTGGTGTGGAAGTTCACCTACGTCCACAAATACCTCCTGGCAGACAACCGCCACTTCCCCTTCTACGTGTGGAATAGGCTTTTCCAGAGGCACGAGCTGGTGCGCTTCCTCCTCGTCCCCGCGTACGTGTTTGCCGGGTGGAATTTCATGGACTCCCTCAAGTCGCGCTCGCTCTTCTGGAGCTTGGCGTTCCTGATGTGCCTCCTGGCCGCCACGGTCCCCCAGAAGCTTCTGGAGTTCAGGTACTTCATCGTCCCCTACCTGATATACCGCCTCCACATGCCCCTCCCCTCTCTTCCCAGACTCGTCGCGGAGTTCCTCCTGCACACGGTGGTCAACGCAGCCACACTTTACATCTTCGTCAGTAAGACCTTCCACTGGCCGGACAGCACAGCCACACAGAGGTTCATGTGGTGAACAAAATAAGCAAGGGATGTACTGATGCTGGTATCAGATATCAGGGAATACCAGGCTCAAATAGGGTGTTGGTATCAGAGAATTTCCCCAGTACTACAAACTGATACCCAGAGGTACATGTAACTTCTCAGAAATCAAAGTGACTTGACTTTCTCCCATTGCCATACATAGGAGGACGTTAGATCTCTCTGATGGAGAAAAATTGATTATATCTTAATCATTTTTATACAGTGTGTCCAAACTTATGGTCTGTCTATGTTGTTCAGTAAAAGTAACGGGATTGCTACAGCTTAGTACTGATAATCAGTATTGCTAATGTCAGTGATGCGTCCCTAAAATTAGCAGACAGACTGTGGAGAATCAGACTCAAACACACTGAAATTCACTGCTGTAGAAATGTTTATAAGATAAAAAGGTTCTTAGGTTTTCAGTCACAGACAAACGCTACGGCTGGAGTCAGTTCACTTTGAATTCAGTCAGTTCAGAATGTAAAGTGAAATGACATGACAGTAACAGTAACAAAGTATTTCTTCTCAATCAGTTATTTCATTCAAAATAGGATGTATTAACTTTTTAAAGTTTTTGCACTTTGACGAAATTCCACTTCCTCGATTGGTCACATTGAAAGTCAATGGCCCTCAACCTTGATGCATACATAGGATATTGATATTGTGTAATCATTGATACTGGTCTGAATTGTAATGATCTGTTTTGATGATAATTTCTACAAAAGTAGTTAGTTTCTATACCTGTGTTAAATACTTTAAAAGAATGATGTCGGGCCTTTTCTTCCTACTACACAGGGTGACAAATAATCTAATGTAAGTTTAATGTCGGCTAAGGCTTTCTGGGAATTGACAAAGTGGGGTTATGAGCCAACATGTTTTCTTTTGGCAGATTTATTTTGTCTTTTTTACTGTAAATGTAAAAATGCAGTTTTTTGAATCCTACTTTGCGGAATTGACTGTTGACATTTGAGCTGTAAATATGATTTAAAGAGACCAAAAATGACCTAGCCATATTGTAAAGCAGGGATCTTCAGCATTTCTACTGTATGGGACGTTTTTGTAATGAAAGGTTTTTGCCAATGAAGAACACTGACAGCCATCTTTTTTCTTTTCTTTGGTAGAGACAGTGGTGTTCAATGGTGTTCTTTTTTTATTGCAACTGATAAATTGAATGAATTAAAGGCTAATTATGTTGTTCTTTTATGGTGATGGGATATCTTTTGAATCCACATTTGATCTACAAATGGCTGTATAATTATTGGAGATATATATTTTCCGCTTTCAGTATGATTGACTCAAATCGAAACACATTTTTTCTTTTCTTTTTCTTTTTTTACTATAACACTTCTGCCTTGATCGAGCCATGTCGATCCATTGGACAGCGAAAAATATCATGTTCTTCTGTTTTATTTGTATTTTTGCTTAATCTCTTGTTTACATTTTGATGATGAAATGGGTCTTTAATTTAGATGGTTTTGTATTATAATGAAGCGTTTTGTTAAATTGTGTTAGATGATCTCGTCTTGCCTTCACTGCGTTCCCCCTCTCCGTCAGCTAGCTTTGTCGTGTCTGATGCGTGTGTGTGTGGTTTATTTCAAAGTCGGATTCCTTCTATGTAGACGTCCTCACATGACCGTCCTCACAGTTGTGTGACATAATTTGGCATTTATCCTCGAACCCAACAGGACCCGACTGCACCTGATAGGGCTTGGGTCCCAAAATATAATTTAAAATAGCAATTTAGCATGAGAAAATGGCCAGAAATGTTGGGCTTTAGTCAAATTTGGGCTCACAAAATGCTGTACCTCTCTGGCGTGGTTCAGGTTTGGTCTGAAACGTTTCATGTGAAGTTTAGTTTTTAATGTGACTGTTACTTATTCAAACAAACAATGCACTTATCATGTTGAATCTATGTTAATCAGTGTCAGAATGTCCATTTGCCTTGTATCTGAGTCTATTTCTGTGTCCGTGTTTGCCTACACGCATCAGTCTGTTACATGTGTTTCCTACTTCAAACTGTCCATCCAGCTGTATTCTGCTCCCATGTTAATATGATCCTGTGGAGACATGCAATAAAATGATTCCTGCAGCATCGACTGTAAAGTGTTTATTTTTAGAGCACTTTTAACACATATGTTTATCACAAAGTGCTTCAGAGAGCACCAAGGGCAAAAAAATAAAATAGGATAAGAAAGAAGAAATAAAAGTTAGAACAAGTACATCAAACTCCAAGAAATGGACTGGAGTGTGTGTGTGTGAGTGAATATGAGATGGTACAAGTGGTACCAACACTTTAAAATCAGTTTTTCACATTTTTATGAAAGTATTTTTTGTTGGTTAATTGTTTTCGTTCCTATACTCAGAGCCTCTCGGTTTGAAAAGAAGCGTTCACATCAGACAGTAATATTCATATCGGGGAGTAAGTTCACTGTTGATAGTTGGTTGGCTGAATTCAAACAGTGACTGTACTGTTACATCAGTGACATAGTAGATGGTTAGACAGGGACTGGACCTGCAGGTTTTGAGTGGCGATGTCCCCTGGGCAGCAGTGTGGCTGCATAGTGAGTCAGACCGCCTTTCAACTGGAGGATTCGGGTTCAAACCCCTCTGTCGGCAAGCATGTCACTGAATCCCTACCAGCTCCAGGGGCCCTGACCTCTGACCTTCCAGTGTAGTGGGGCAAGTGAAAAGAGGATTTCCCTATGGAGATTAATAAAATATCACACTTGAATTATTATTATGAACAGAGTAGCCTAGGAAACTTGGGAGTCTCACTTACAGATACAGATCACTCAGACTCACACTAGGAGGAGCTATAAGACAAAGCAAGATATTCCTATGAAGAGAACATGGAATGTATCATGATGAATGTATCAAATTCAAACGGACCAGTGACAATTAGGGCATACGCATGCTGTAAACTGGCCCAAATCATGACACTGTGTGCCCCATAATGAAAAAGAAGACATTGTTTTTGCTCCATTGTAATTATCAGGCACTTTCAACTCTTAACGACGCCAACGCTTTCAAATAAAATGAAATTACAGACAAGACAAAGACAGACAAAGAAGAAACCCAGTCAGCCAAATCTGATTAGCAGAATCAGACGTTGCACAAAAGATAATGATAATAACAATAAAACCTATTGATTGCTTTGTCGCTCATAGTCATTTCAAGTGTTTTTCATAACTTTGTGAGTGAAAGCCCAATTGAGAAAAAAATCAATAAAGAACAAGTGGCACAATGATTGCTCTCCATCTAACCCATATCGTCACTAGATTCTAATTACACTCCACGGTACGGGGCCCAGCTCACATGAGAGACTTTAATCAAACCAAACTGGGATGATTATACTGTACAAATGTTGATTACACTATTCAGCCACTTTGAGGATGCGTGAGGGAGCTGCATGCTGCTTTGCAAAACAGCGCTGGGTTTAATTTAATGTCACACTTTGGAAAATCTGAGAATCTGAGAATCATCTGAGTGAAGTTGGTTTTGGATTTTGATTAAAGGTGCAAGGGAATGATGCATCTCGCCGCTGCGTTCCCACATGTTCAAAATGACACTGATCGGCCAAAGGGGGGCGCTACAGATACAGGTCAAAACAAGGTGACATATTAGTTACTGATTGGCCAGAGGAGGACTGCATCATTTGTGGGGGACGACTTGTTTACTGTTTTCTTGGCCTTTCTCTTCCTCGCTCTCTTTGTCTCTTTGTCCCTTTGTCTCTCTCTCTCTTGCACACACACACACACACATAGCACTGCATAATACCAACACAGCTTTTTGCATTTCTTACAATTACAATTTCTTCCAGGCGTTAATTTGTGCATGTGTCAGAGGCTCTGTGAAATTAATTAGAATCGGAGCCTTGAGAAAAGGAAGCGCCTTTGTTGCCTGGAGCCAAAGGTGAGAACAAGACAACACTGAAAGGCACGGAGATCGATTTATTTTCAAAATGCAATCAGAGTTTGCTCCTTAATCGCTCGTTGCGGTTGCATCATAGCTGTGAGAGCGGAACATAATCAGGACGAGAGAGGAGATGGAGGGGGAGGAGAGGAAGAAGAGGAGGAAGGAGAGAAAAAGAGTATTCGCAGTTTCCCATCCTGACGCAGTCTGGCGCACAAACTGGGATGGGGATCAACAGGTAACATGTAACAGGACTGCAGGAATCTGATTACAAAAAGTGTAACTGTAATCCATTACAGTTACAGCCCAAGGTTTGAGCCAAACCGAACAGAGCTGGAAACAACTTACTGAATGTGTCCTTGTTTTAGGGTTGTTTTTCTTTGTCTCTGGGCGTCGGCCTGTAACCCTAACCTTTAACCTCGCTCCCCATTATGAGCTGGCCTTCCTGTCACGTTATGGTGCTTTCTGCAAAGGCCACCTCATTATGCGGTACTGGCCCGTGTTTCAGCTGTCTGAGAGAGATCAAAGGTTGATATGTTTGTTCTCTTAGAAACTTGATGAGACAACTTCAGGTCAGTCGGTCAGGGGCGAGACACTTCACTCCTACACAGCCCGTCTGTCAAACGTCATCACGCTTTACAAAACTTGAGAAAAGCTTTTTCTACAAATCATGTCTGTTGTTTATTGAGCAGCAGCTGCTTAATAAAAGGAAGTAAAAGTGAACTATAATTGTGAAAATGTAACCTTAAACACCTGTCATATCAGTCTAAATCATCAAGTGGGGCTGCGGCAGTGTCCCACCCCAGCAGGTGGATGTTGTACACTCAATGTGTGTGTGAGAGAAGGATGGAAACACAAGGACAGAGATACAGACCAATGGAGAGATAGTAGGCTACTGTTGAACAAACCTTCGTGTAATTGAAATGTCTGCTGCAATTTCTCTGAGGCTATAAGAGTAGCGGGCGGGGGAAGCAATACCTCTAACTGCCAGTGACATTATTTCAAAGGCAAGTCTCTAATGCAGTGGGTAGTTACAACAGAGACCTTTCCATTTCCCACCCTGCCTCCTCCACTGATAGGAGGGAGGTCCTCTCCTTTAGCGCCTGGGAGAAACCTCGCTCTCCTGTCTCAGAAGAAGTCAGTATTCTGTCAGTCTCTCTGGTGAGGTGATTCAAGGTGGAAAGCAATTCTTTGTAATTTTCTGCACTGCCTTTTACGTTTTCAACAAAGCAATTTAACTCAAACCTGTTG
>OMLI01018383.1:0-26764 GCA_900302605.1 Rondeletia loricata
TCGTTCCACCATTGTGGTGCCAGGGATGAGAAGAGTCGAGCTCGGAATGAGCGACTTCTGAGTCCACGTAGCGATGGGGGGGCTAGGCGACCCGCAAGGGTGGAGGAGCACTCAATGAGAGACTGGGATGCGCATGTCCAATATGGCGCTCAGTTAGGCGATCTGCTAGTCACCAGACCAAACAATGTGTGTTTAATAAGCTGATAAGCTAAAAAAGCGACCAGAACCAAAGCAATCCAGCTAATAGCGGGACAAATGTCTGTTGAAAGAGTTACAAGACGGAAAATCAAACAACAGAAGGAACAGGACAAGGCAATCGCCGCCATGGCCGAGGAGGTGACTCACCTGTCTGAAGCTGAAGAGAATACACCTGCCTGGGCGAAACTATTACTCTGCGAAATAAAGGCCATTAAGTCGGACATAGCTCAAAAGTTAAAGCAGCTTGAAAACAAGTTTGAAAATGTGCAGAAGTCCGTCCAGTCACTGGTGAAAGAAAACAAGCCGTTTTCGGCTCGCCATTGCCCTGACTGTGTTGTTGGATCAAATGTCAAGTAACGTTAACGCACGTGTTTTGTTTCGGGGCAAACTTTCGATTTCGGGGTAAGTGAGTGATGCAAGGTAGTGATGAGCATCACTGCGAGCCATTCAGAGTTTTTTATTTTTGTATTTTTTTACATTTTTTTTCTCAAGGTACCGAAATTTGGCACGATTGATCTAACGTGAATAGGTACTCGGTAGTACCGATGCAATTCGGTCGGTACCCTTAAAAGTACAGAGTTCGGTACCCGACCCTACTAGAGAGGCATACTTTTACCATTGTAGCACTAGTCTCTCTTTATTGTTCACACAAAAAGATGGCAAACAACTAACTGCCATTGGATTACAGGAAATAATTTAGTCTGGTACTTCTGTAAGACCCTGAAGTCACTATCTACAGATGCTTTTTCAAGGTCTGAGTGAAATCAAAAATAGAACTTGACAAAGTCACATTGTTGGCATTGATTCTTTTTTGTATAGTAAAAAAGAAACATGACGGCAAGAACTATTCAGAAAGATACTTTTTAGTGTGCAGCAAACCTTTTCATGGCCAAGAGTAGCTGTACAGAGTCTGAGGATAGAGGCATTCTGTCCTCCACTTGCTTGCTCAGTCTTTCAACCTGCTCTCACAGTCCAAGGCCTCTGGGTGGATGGATAATGCAATGCTTTGTAGAGCAAAAACATTCTTTCCTGATGCTGTTGGTTGAAAATTAACCTTCTGTACTCTTGGCCTTACTTTCCATAGACATGCATTGATACAGTGGATTCTGAAGTCTCTTAAGGCTTTAGTGGTTTATTGAATCTGACCTTGACATGCCCTCACATAAAACATAATTCCCCTACCTATAGCGAACACCATCACTCTTCAGCCTCCTAAAAAATTGCCCAATAATGATGGCTTTCAATAGCATTTTCAGTAGTTATTTCTTTTTTTTTACTGCCCTGTTCTTCACCTTGCATATCCAGGACAAATTTATATATTTGTGTAATCTTTCTGGTCTAGTATGTATGAAACTAGCTATTCTGCAACTTTTCTGTGTCTCCTCCTAACTGGTTCTCCCTTCTTTAAGCACCTCTTTCCTTCTTAAACACTGCTCTCCTCCTCCACTCTACCAGTCGCCTCTTGCTACCTCTAATGTTGTCCCTTTTTCCTCTTCGATCTCCTCTACCTCCTCTTTGCCTCTCCTTTTCTCAGCCACCTTTTCTCTAACCCTGTCCCTCTTCTCTCGTCTCCTTTCTTTGCATATTTCCTCCTCCTGTCACCACCCCATCTCTCCTCTAATCATATCCCTCCTTGTCTCTGCCTCCAATGCTCCCCTCTCCTCCAACCACTTCTCTGTCCTCTACTTCTCTCCTATCTTCATATCTCTCCTTTACACCTACTTCTCTCCACCTCTATTCCCTTCTCTCTTCCCTCCCTTTCTCTCCTCATCTGACCCCCTTTTTTCCCCTCCTCTCCCCCAGGTCCAACAGACCATGACGGAGAACCTGGGGGCAGTAGAAGACAACTTTGTTGCGCTAGATCAGAGAATGAAGAAGCTCTCCAAATAAACAGAGTCAGAATTTGGACCGGCCCAGGAGAGTGGAGAACATGGACGAATAGGAGGGGGATGAAGGGCGGAGGGAGGGGGGAATCGCTCTCTCCCTTCTGGCCGTCCCTCTCTTGCTCTCTTCCTCCACCTCTGCCTTGTTTTGGCAAAGCGGAAAGTTAGGAAGTTGGGAAAAGACAGAATATCAAAAATAGAGACCAAATGTTCTTGTCTACTCTCCCTTCCTCTTCCGTTCTCTTGCATTGAATTGATATCAACCTGAAAATGCATTTGTCCACTCCATACATGCCACTGATTGCAGTTCCCTGTTAAGCTTGTTGAGTTTTAGACTGGATTGTTTTTATGATTATTAGTATTATACATGACAAATTCTTCCATTCCCTTTTGAACCTCTCACACTAGTACTGGGTATGTACAATATGCTGGTCAACTAAAATGATTCACGGTCCTGTTGGATGGCTAGCCGCTAGTTGACACATGAAAGATTAAGGACATTTGTCTCTCACAAGATCCATTGTCTTAGTGTTGTAGCAGGAGCATGTGTGTGTGTGTGTGTGTGTGTGTGTGTGTGTGTGTCGGGGGCAAGTCACGGAAGGAATGCCTGTAAATATGCCTGTGTACCTTATATGTTTCTTCATGCTCAGTCGCTTGTAACTATATTATTATGACTGAGACCAGATGCCACAGACAAACTTTTAATCTGCTTTGTCATTGCCTACAAATCAACTGTATTGTACATCTGTGGTCATGGAAACTGAACAATAAAACAAAGTGCTATAAGCTTCACTCCTTTAATTTCATGCAAGAAAGATCTTTTTTCTTCTTCTATCATTTAGTAATCATTCTTACAGATATATTGAAGAAAGGGTGAATTACTACCATAAAACCCAATGTAGCAGACCAATTACTGTGAAATATTGACCTTACCAAAAACATCTGAATTGTAAATATTGGAACTAGTTGAGGTGTACCATTTTGTCTCACTCGATGTTTGAACACACTAAAAAATAAATGTTATAATGTTAAAGTATAGGCGTAAAATACTGTTGACAAGATATGAGCACATGATGTTGAGTTCTTGGCAGTGCTTAGTATCATGAGTCTTTTTGGTGGTGTCAAGTGTGGCCATGATCATTTGTTATGCAGAATACAGACTGGTAAATATTAAAATCACTTTTGTCACTTGAATTAAAAGGCATCCTGCTACCACATTTTGACACCGGACAGCATAATACCTATACTGAATTTTTGTCATTGTGGCCTTCCCTGATATGTCATGGTTGTAGTGCTTATTTATGAACATTGGGTGGCAGCCTAGCGCCTTAAATAAATGTTATCCATGAGCTCGAACCCACATGGTACTGTTATTCACTCAGTTTTCAAAGCTGTTGCCGACTGGAGTCTGTAACAGTACATTGTGTTCAGCCATACTCACATCTTTTCCCAATAAATCCCCCCGCAGTTTATCAGACCCCTCAAATGAAATAACTTCATTAAAATGTAACCGACCATCTTCTCTGTATCTGGATCAATTATTACTAAATGAATGAATAGCATCTTGACATTCTAGACCAGCTGCATTTGAGGTGGATTAAAAAAGATTATTGAAGACTATATGGCACAGATCAGATCTACTTGTGGCTGTCTCGGTGGGAGAAAGGACATTATTTTCCCATAAAGATCAGATCAGATCACACCTGTGACATATATGTCAGACAGACTAGGGTCAAATATTATTTGCAAATAATTTGTAGCATTTGTTTCAATTTGCTTGGAATATCAAATTGGTGGGTTTTACTGTATCAGGACTATTATGATATACCAGGAATCAGGTATATTGTCATTCACAGAAAAGTATATTAAATCGACTTTCAATTACCACCCCATCTCCTCTAATCATATCCCTCCTTGTCTCTGCCTCTAACGCTCCCCTCTCCTCCCTCCAGCCACTTCTCTGTCCTCTACTTCTCTCCACCTCTAATCCCTTCTCTCTTCCCTCCCTTTCTCTTCTCATCTGACCCCCCTGACTTTCAATTACTTTCCTGGAATTATCTTAACTTCCTGTGTGGCCAACCCCAAACCTGTCTGGCACATTAGTAGGCTAATACAAAGAATAAAAACAATATGTAAATAATATTTGGCTCATGTTTGGTGTCAGGTGATGGTATTGGCGACCAAGGCAGACAGCATAGGTAGAGAAGGGATCAGGTGCTTCTGATGAGTCACACAGACACACCAACTCCTGTGAGTTAAGTACCTGCTGTAAGCCCCCAGAAGTGAATAAATCGTTTACTGAGACGCAGATTGAAGCATAGCTTGCCAACACAAACATCTTGCTATGATATATCTCTGTTAGCTGGCTACAGCTCTTTTCTAACACTGTGGGTGCCACTGGCTAATTTGCCTGACTCTGAGATCAGTCTAAGACAAATAAGGCATGATAATTTAATTGCAATGGGAATCTGACCCAAAGAGAGATCACACAAATTAGAAGGCCTATATCACATCCATATTTTATTTCAGAGGGGAACAGGAGTTGAGCATGGATCCCAGCTTCCCATTTCCCCTTCTGTACATGTTGGGGAGCTGAGCTGAGGACAGTGGGACTGGTCAGCTGGGCCAGGACAGATCAAGTGTGACTTACAGGGAATTAGACCCAGAGCTTCTACTCCGAGGGGAATGCCCCAGATGAGCACAGAGACATACTGCGTACTGTATAGCATGTCCTTCTATTTTGGTTTTCTAGATTGGCCCAGCCCAACCCCATTTGTCAAAAGACTTTTTCCACAGCATTACCAATTGGGGTTTGCCAAGGGGTCAGGCCCAGCTCACAATGTTGGTAACAACAGCAAGAATAGTAATAGTAATAAGCAGGTCAAGACAATGAATGCATGAGCTATAGCCCAAATGAAAAATGATTGATTTTAGCAACAGGATACAAACCCAAACAAATATTTTTACAGCAACATAAATATCAATTAAGCAGCAGTCTGGTTTTGGAATGACAAATCTCAAATTTCCCCCACCCCAATTCCTGCCCCACCAACCCATACCTCACTGGACAAAGTAGATATTTAGGCTCCTAAGTCTTCAGGCAGCACTACTTGAGCAGAGAGGAGGCTATAGGGAGCACCAATTGCTACAAAATCTCTGTTTCTGGTGCAGGTAGGGAAACTAAGAGAGGAAGAGAAGGATAGAGGAAGAGCCTGGGGTGTCTGTCTCACTGCCAGTAAACCCACCTGTTCAGACAGGCGTTTAATGTTTAATGCCCTTCAGTCTCTCCTTTGGCTTGCTTTTGCTTTTTTTCTCATGTCTTATCTTTGACATGTAAGTCAATATCGAGAAACCACTGACAAATCATTGACATTGATAATGGTTTTAGATGGTGATAATAACACATTCAAATTAAAGTCTGTAAATTGGAATAAACTGTCCATCTGACTTCTACATTCTAGTGATAATCAAAATTATAAACGGAACTGAAAATAATCAGTCTACCTTACTGAGTTTGAGCCATCATATGGATTATGGAGACGGATTTCAATTCTACGTAATCAAATATTTTAACAGATTAGATTTCAAAGTAATATTCACAGCCCCAAACTGTGTATTATTACAGTATGTATTATTATGATTACCCTTACCTTGGTGCTTAATGAATTACAATAACTGTTATTATAATAACAGAAACAATAACAACAACGGAGCTGAAACTAAAAGGGAGGCAAGTCAAAGTTGATGCAGAGGAGGATCAACTGATTTCAGACAAGTCAAAAAGCACCTACAGAGAGGAGAAGGCAAGCAGCTCAGAGCCTCTGTATCTCTCAGTTTGTCAGACTCCCTGAATGGGTCTGGACAGGTGAAGTGCCTGGACTGAAGGAGAGAGGATGGAGAGAGGAAGAGGGTGGATACAGTTGTGGGGCAGAATGAGGCTGGGGAGCGAATGAAAAAAGGGAAGTGGGAGAAGAGGAGGGTGAAGGGAGGGTAAGGAGAGGGAAGGATAGGGGGTAAATAGGGTTTAATGGACTAACAAGATTATCTGGAAAGCCTCCTAAAGCTCCAAACACGGAAATCATGCCAAACAAGAAGTGGATGTAGCTGTTAAATCTGGGGAGAGGTGGGATTGAGTGGCTTGTCCAAAAAAATACCTTGAAATAACTTCTGACTTTGTGTACAAAGAGAATGTGTGCCACTGCATGGGAGTGCCGGACAATCCACTTTAAAGGAGATGATTAATGGGCAACTTCTTGAGGAAATAAAATGTAAAGGAGATGATTAATGGGCATCTTCTTGAGACAATAGAGAATTGCAATAATATTGGCCTCAGCAGAGATGGGAATTGGCAAATGAGACGAATGCAATAACAGTAAGAAATGGGGAGCAAAAGCTTACTGATAAAATACTGTTAGTCATAGTTGTGGGCAAAATTACCCATTTATATTGCCTTAACATCTTACCGGTGTATCACAGCGTTAGGAACTCACATTCAAGTTTAAAACGACATTTTACCCAAAAACAAAGAACCAGAGTTTTATTGGACACTTCTTCCACATTTCTCCTGGTTTAGTAAACCAGAGGTGTGTGACTCTCTGCTGGTTGTCAGGGACCCAGGAAAAGAGGGGAAACACAGCAAGACGATGAGAAAGGGCAAGCCAGGGGTAAAAAAGATTTACTGTATCACCAGCACGTTAACAGCTGTATCAGTTGGTCTCAGTTCATAGAGGGGAAGGATTCCGACAGCTGGGGTGTGTGTGTGTGTGTGTGTGTGTGTGTGTGTGTGTGTGTGTGTGTGTGGCAGGGGGAGTGGGGCGTGGAGCCTTGACCAAAGGCACAGGACAGAAAGAAGGGAGCTTGGTCGCTGGAAATTCCCCAGACTCTTTCTGCCTGAAAAACAAAAGAGAACAACAGCCTGCATGATTGGGGGGATAATAACTCCATACATAAACAATCACCACTGTTTCATTTCCCCTCTATGTTCAAACACCAATATTCACTCTGAATGTGTGGCAGTGTGACAAAGAGCAAATAAGAAAAAGAAAAAAAATACCATTGTCCACCCTTAAACTGGCAAAAAACTAATTTAATAATTAAATGAAATCATGGCAAGGCAGACAATGCTTTGTGAGAGTGGATTTAGTGATTGGTATGAGGCTACAGCAAGTGCAACATTAGAGCAACATTATAGTACCTGACCTCTCCAGTAATGAATGAAAATCATGTATAAAACAGCTTATATCCAGAGCTGGTCTACATAAACAGACAATTAACAGTTTGAAGCACTTGTTTACATTCTGTCAGTTCCGTTTTCTTAACACCAGCCACGCTGAACAATAACAAGACACAAAGAAAAGGTTCAAATCAGCATCATGCCTTATTAACATACACACTCAGAATAAAGGGTAAATATTGTATCTTGACTTTATTTCTAGGTTTTTTGCGTTTGTGTTTATTTTTAAAAATGTTTTTTTTTTTTTGGAGGACTCAATTCAAAAGAGCGTCAATTAGAAAACAACAGGAACCATCATTGAAAAAGCGGCAACCTAGATTTGGGGTTGTAAACAATGTTTTATAATGAATACAACACAGACGACGGGACTGACAAAATAAACAGACGGAAGGGAGGGAGGGATGGAGGGAAGAAGGAGAGCAGGGGAGAGAAAGTATGCTGAACTACTCGGCAACAGCCACTCAAGTCGTGACGTGTAAACGGTGCTTCCTGCAGCGCTTTAACCCGGGTCCTAGAGACAGTATTTGAGCTTTCTATTCGCTACTTGGCGCTGTTGCTAGGGCTGTGCATGTTGCGCCGTGCACGTTGCACCATGCATTAAAAACAGTTGTGTGCTGAGTTGGGGATTAGGGCAAAGGTGTCAGAAACTGGGTTAAGAACCAACATGAGAGTTAAACATGGTGTGTTTTTATTTCATTAAGCTACATGTTTTTTACCCTCTTATGGTGAGAACCCTAACCCAGCACTACAATATGTTCATGCCATTCCTATAGACTCTTTAGTGTGTCTGAGGTACTCGAGCGACCTTATTGAACTTTGTGGTAGGCTATTTATATATGATATCATTCTAATATTCCTGTAGGGAGTTAGTGTGTCTATGATACTCAATAGTGAGTTTATAGTGACCTTATCGTATTTCTATCTGCTATGGTATCACTATAATATCCCTACAGGGACCTATTTGTTTATGGTACCCAATAGAGTTTATAGTGGCCATATGATACTTTATCGTATTAATCTGTGCTATTTGTATAGTAAAATGTATTATAGGATAAGGAAATAAAACAGGTTAATTGATCAAATAAAAAAGATCTCACAGCTATCAGACACAATGAAATGGAATGAGAGTTTTGCTCCCGGACTAATTAAATCCTGCTGTATTTCATCATCAACACTGACGCTTATTCAGTTGAATGTGTAACAAGGCATCAAAAGAGCCGGTCTCCTGATGGTGGAACACACCCAGCAACCCCGCTCGCGCGAAAGACGCTCCGTCGGGTTGTTTTGATATCTCGCGGAGCGCAACAGAGCGCGCGGTATAAAATGTCTGAGAATACTTCAATACCATGTGTTTGAAAGGGAGCCATACAACAAACACCTTACAAATAAAAGACACCTGACATCCAACACCATACAGACGATACACATGTATTTTGGGGATGAGATTGTTCTTTTCAATGAATGAACCTATAGCCATACTGTAACGCATAAAGGGGGCGAGTTAGTGTCAGTACCGACAAAGTTTAGTTGGACACCTGCAATCAAAAGTCAGGTGAAAATATGCTGATGGGAACGTTTTCACAACGAATAAAAATGTCCCGAGCAACGAAGTGCTATTACATAATTTATACTTTTTACCACAATACACTAATTCGTAAGGAAACTGTAGTGCTACAGAAACAAACGATTCTTCGACATAAGCTATCCTTGCATATATGTATATTTTTAGATTTTTGTTAGAGCCAACACTGTTAAATAAAACATGCTCTGATTCTGCTGGTGTTATCCCCAACTAGAAATCGGTTGCCAAGCATTGCATCATTCCTTTCATGTGACTCCTATACGCCCCAAATTCGTCCTGACCGTCTTATGACTGCATCACATTGCCTGGTCGTACAAACTATACGGGTTAAGGGGACAACTAGCAACGCCAACAAGGCCCCGCCTCAGTATTCATTTGCGTTTACCCCATTGGATGTCGCCAAGGAGAAGATTTTAACTCCGCTTTTCTGATTGGACCGTCAGCGCGTCAGTCATTGTAGTCACGCCTAATCGCCCCGGTTCGGTTGTGGTGAGATTTCCTTCTCCACATAGTTCGGTTGGCCTCTCCTTTATATAAACGCCGCCGGGAGTTTCCGAAAAATCACATTCAGCCATCAAGACTGAACAATGGTTAACATGAGCTATCACCAATCTTCACTAAAATATCGACATTCTTCGAATTCAAGACAGTCGAGAAGGCGAACGAATAAAAGAAAAAGGGTACGTGGAACATGTTTGTTAAGTTTTGCCACTGCGGTCGATTCTTTTCGGTCTTTTAAGAGAGTTACTTAACCTACCGTACTCTTCAAACCTCTGGTACTGTCCTCGCGTTTGGAAAATAATGTGCATGTTTTTGGCAACTTTCCCAGTTCCATTTTTAGAAGACAGTTGTCCAAATCAATCATAATTTACAGAACTTGTTTTTTTTATACCTTTTGTCTGAGTGTGCTCGTCTGCCGAGTTGTCAAGCCACGACTTCATAGAAGTTTTGACAGCTGAGCATGCCAAACGTCACAGCAGCCTCTATAATTAGTGTTTCAGTGTCAATATTTTGTCATGGAGGTCAACTTCAATACGAACACAGATTTTATTCCACTGTCGTCTTGACAATAAGTGGGCTGTTGACACGAGACGGTTTTTATTTTGACGTTTTTTTATTTATTATTTTGACACATTTGACAAATCCATTTAGAGCAAAATATCTACAATTAAAACAAAATTGCTGTGTTTTATTTTGTCTCTTTCTTTTCCTTTTCTCTGTACGCTCCCTTTTGTTTCGCCCATTCCTCCTACTGGACTTATATTTCCATGACGTAATTGTCTTGGCTTACAGTGGACATGTAACTTAGGAAAATATTGCGTTATAAAATGTCAAGAACATCAATAATAGCCTATGTTCAATTAGTGTGTCTTATTTACTAAACAAGTGGCTTTTCCATGCCTCTGATCGCACTCCACACGGGAAGTTCTCCACCTGACAGCAAGTCAATTAGAAGATGATTTCACTATCACTTTGTGACTAACATCAGTGACAGCGACTCTAAACCAATGTAGTAATGTGGTTTGGTTTTGTATTTTTTTCGCACGTACATAGCCTATCTCTAAAAAGGAGAAAAATAAACAATTAATTAGATGAAAAGCATGTTTCACAAGCATTGTTTTTAAGGATATATAGTGTCAGAACGGCTTGAACAGATTGAGTTCAGTTATTTATATTTAGGACAGCTATAAGCAATTAATAAAAGGTGGGGAACGGATTGTAAGACCTGGATGGATCAATATTACTCCCTTTTTACGACTTGTTTATCGATCCCAACGTGTTTTTGAGGACCGTAGAAACAGGGGGCGCAGTAGAGAACATTTCGGTCTTTGTTTACAACAAAGTGACCTGGATTTTATTGTTTTCTCCATCCCTGTTGATCACATTAGAATTATTGACAATACTTGTGGTTTATTTTCCAAAGCTGCCCTGAATGTCAAGCTTGAAATTACCTTCCAGTCTAGGCTTGTCTTGTATTTGTGCAAATCATCATTTTGATTCTGAAATCTCAGCAAATTTCAAAGCCATCATACAAGAAATATTTTATATAAACATGACTAACCAAGTTGATACATTTTTTTCTTTCAGAATTGTTGGGACAAGTTATCTCCAACAAATTGGCAGACTTGATTAAAAGACTTTTTAAAGGTGAATTTGACATTCTGAATGTTGCATGTAGGTGAACTCAACCTTTTCAATTAATCAATTTGTTGGTTTCTTCATTAACAATGTTTAGAATTAAGTGATCTACATCTACTTTCTGCATCTTGCTTTTGTTCTTCCAATTTCTGTTATCAGCTATTTTAGTGCAGTACAGTCATTTGCTCACTGTGTCACTGTTCTGCCATTTCACAATTGAGTGGATTACACAATATACTGTACTTTGACTGGTCTAGTTTGCTTTATCTTAGTGTAAATAATTATAGCTATAAAAGGCTACCTACAGTATTCTCAGCAGTAGTGATGCACATGCACCATCATTTACCACCACATACCTACAACTCACAACTCAAGAACTAGTTGCATTACAGAGGAGATTAAAGCGAAGAAGGCGGGATTATAGTGACATGTCAATCATCTAACACACTGGCGCTCTGCACTCTCCCCTTTCTCTCTGTCTCGCTCTCCCAACCCTCCGATGTCTGGCGGCCGCCACCTCAGGTCCAGTGTGAACTGTGTGGCCGAGTATCTGTGAGTTGCGACTGAGTGGCGAGATGACTGCCGAGTGGCTACACCTGCCCCCGACGTACCCCCCTGGCGTGGGGCCGCTGTGTGGTGCAGAGTTGGAGGCGTGGTATGAGGACCTGCAGGATATTCTGGGCTCCGACACGGGTGGGGCAAAACTGGCACGTGCCCCCCCATGCACCGAGGTCAGTAGTTGGGAGAATGACGGATGCTACAACACCCGTGATGAGTGTTAGTCTTTTGGTCTATTGTGTTTGCCTTAAATTTTTTTTATTCATGTTCAAGTTTTGTTTAGTTGTTTGGGCGAAGGAAACATTCCATTCACATATCAAGTGATGTGTAATCAACAAGTAAAATGACATTTGACACTGGTCTTGACATTTATTTTTGTTTTTCACTCTTTTCCCTCTGCATTTGTAGAAGGAGCCGGAGTTTCTGGATGTTCTGGAGAGTTGTTCTCTGACGTGGCTGACGGACGGAGGCCAGACGTGGGGCGAGGGGGTCCAGAAGGTGACAGAGGAGATCCATAACACACAGCCTCTGCATCACACCTCCTCCTCATCATCCTCCTCCTCTTCCTCCTCCTCCTGCCTGAGTCCAGCTGTGGCAGAAGAGAGGCGGGCGGAGGGCGAGAGCGGGAGAGAGGGAGATGGCTCGGGAGGAGGAGGTGGTGGTGACCTGCTGCCCCCAGAGTTCTTTGAGTTGCTGAGCGAAGGAGGAGTGGGAATGGTGGATCCAAGCGGAGCAGTAGTCAGTGGTGGTTATCATGTTCACCATCAACATCACCAGGCTAATGTCCATCCTTCGTCTCCTTCGGCCAGCGAGGAGGAACTGCCCTGTGTCCCTGGTTCTCCATCCTGCTCCTCCTCGGCGTCCCAGTCGCCATCTCAGAACTGCTCTTCTCCCTCCTCGCCCGTCTCCTCTCCTTCCGTCTACCCGTCCTCCCGCCTGGGAAAACGCAAGAGGAGCACCAGCGAGAGGGGCACCAGCACCCTGTGCTCTTTTGCCTCCTCCACCCCACGCTCGTCCTCATCCTCGTCCTTCTCTTCTGCGAAGAAGAGCCGGAAAGAAAGAGAGCAGGAGAACGAGAGGAAGGTGCAGGAGTTGACGGAGCAGAACGAGCGTCTGAAAGCAGAGATTGAGAGGCTGGGAGAGGAGGTACAGAGGACACGTAGAGCCCTGATAGAGAGACTAGTCAACACCAGGAAATGAGAGGAAGACAGACAGGAAGGAAGGCAGACAGTCAGAGAGAAAAAAGAGATGACAGGTCCTACAGAATTGGAATAAGCAGTGGTGGGGAAAGGTGTAATATGGTGGCCATGAAATGCCTCTTAAGACAGGAAAAGATGGAAACCAAAGAATTTTTTTAATAGAAGAAACTAGATTTACTGAAAAGACAGACAGCAAGAGATCGTAAGAGAAGGAAAGTGATGAAAGTCAAGACAAGGAAAGCCACAGAGAGAAGGGGCTGCAGCAGCATTGCGGCAAATGTAGAGAGATACTGCATGTAAGGGAAATGGAAAAACAGAACGCTCAGAGAAAATCATGCAATGCTTCTGATGAATGTGTTTTTGTTATCCTCTTTAAGAATGCGTACCGTTAAGGACATTTTTGAGCATTTAATGATTTGTAAGTAGGACAGAAAGGAACTTTAGAGAGCGCATTTCATTGTCATCCCATCCCACTATTTTGCAATAAATTGTAACTCCTCCTTTAAGGGCTGCGATCTGGATAGATTATTTGCCCCAGTTCATGGAGAGTTTAGGAGCTCAGGAAAAGTTTGAAAGTGCCCAGTGCAGTGTGAGTATGAGAGAATGATTTTCAGGAGAGAAATTACACATTACTTTTTTTTAAATAACCCATGGCTTGTGTGTATGTGTATTGATATATGGTGAGTAGGACCCGGCTATACTTTCTAAGCTGAACTTTTTCTATCAAAATGGGAATTAGTGGTAGAATTACTATACATGTATTGTTCTACCCTGATTTACTATTTTTATATAATCTTGTAATATATCTAGTTGTACTGTAATGGCCCGTAATGTAATATACCAACATATCTTCTATCCACGTTACTTTCTCATTGTAGTCACATAAATTGTGAATTTTAGGATAATTTGCATGGCCTTTTCCATTGACAGTATAAACATACATGTATTTTACCATAGTATTTAGTTTGTTCTTCACTGTAATCTCAAATTTGCAATAAAATATTTTGTTTGCAATTTTCATTGTCATGTAATGCTTATTTGATTGCTTATTTTATAGAAATGAACTGTGCATGAATGACTTTATGTGGAGAAGAAGTGGAAAAAAATACAATTCAGGTAACTGAGAAAGGGGGGAAAAACCCAGACAATTTCTGGCTGAATAGGATACATTTATTTTCTTGATCCGAAAAGGATATTTGTAGCAAATGGCAACATGACCATTTTCCAGGGGATATAAAAAACATGTCTTTAAATATGCAACCTTCCAACGCTAATATCGTATGCTGACTTTATCACATAGTGCGAGTATAAAATCAGTTTCTTTTGGTGTAGGGATTTGGAAAAATCCCTCCATTCTGTAGCTGTATTCATTTGACTCAATCTTTCTGTGTTTTCATTTCCCCGTCGGCCTATCCAGCATTTCATTAGTCGTCGGTGCCAATACCACATTGTCTTAGATCCTGTCACGGCTTTGCCTTAAGCTAATACCCTCATCTCTCTCTTAGTGTACATCTTGTTCCCATTCTCCAGTATCATACCTCAAACCTCCGTTCTAGTCTTTCCTTCCACTGACTAACTTCTGCCCGTTTTTTCTCTCTTTTTCTCTGTCTCACTTCTTCTTGCCCTTCTGTGCTGTGGGCTCAGGGCTCTTCCCCTCTGCCAGAGCCAGCTGTTTCTTAAGGTCCAACAGTATGGCCACCTCTGCTGTGATCACGGCCTTCTCTGCCTTCTGGGCCTTGAGTGTTCGTACCTTTTCCCCCTGAAGTAGATAAGATGACAGGGTGTGATACATTTATCACACACGTACATCCGTGTTTGATAAAACACTTCAACACAGATGGACAAAAAAAATTTAAGTCATTAATTAAAGTAACCATTTGTGAGCTTGGAATTATACGATTCTATCTGGGTGGAGTGCAGTTTCAAGATATTGAGCATCAAAGATTTCACATACCAGGTGGCAAAACTGTTATATACTTTTCTATCTTTTTAAATATTGAACCCCAAAAGGTTCTTTAAAAAAAACAAACAAAAAAGAGCACCACACAAGCATACAGTAACATCCAAAGATCACAAATATGTGGATAACTCAATTTTGATATATAAAAAAAGTAAGAACCTTATTCGAAGCTCGTGCATTACCAGATGATTTGTCAAATGGTGAAGCTGATCAGTGAAATAATTAAATGTGGCAACTTTAAGTTGGTCATTATCTGTGACCATACCCAATAGTATGGTGTGTCCATGATTTGATTGTTCGAGAGATCATTTTCATTCCTTAAGGAAGATGGCAACCACTTTGGTATCCAGTTAAAATAATCTGATTTCCAACTAAATTCAATGCAATTAAAATAATCCATTTGAAAACAATGTAATTAAAAGTGTTGCGACTGCCCAGTCTCCTTCTAATAAAAGGCCCATTACAGGTAACTGATCCCACAATGTCATAAAATAAAACAATGAAGTTAACAACACCGTGCCGCCACCAGCCTGCGATCTCACCTGCTCAGCCACGGCCTGTGTGAGCTGCTTGGCTTTCTCTGGGTCCGCTCCGTTCACCGTCGACACCTCGGCAGCAGCAACAGGGGCTGGCACAGCGGCAGGCTTGGCGCTGGCAGCGTTGTGAGCCGTCTTCTGAGGCTGGAAATAGACAGATGGAGATATTCGAAGGTTATATATGAAGGTTATTATTTCAAAAGATTACTTATTTCACTTCACACAACATCGCTCATCACTCAAAATGTTGACGAGATTTCATGAGTCATGACGGTATGAATGGACAGAATGAATCACACTGGACAAAGGGTGAGTGAAATTCAAATACACAAATATGACGATGTTAGATGAGCAGCTAGTGTTAGTGCAGGCGTGTGGTAATGAACATTAACACAGCAGCACTAGGGTGGACTTCACATACACACGGCCTTGGATACCTTCTTTGTAGGTGGTTCATCCTCAGGCTAGAGGCAGGAGAGGTTGAGGAGAAGGTTTAGACAGACACTGAGGTGTTGGACTTTAAAGATCTAGCATTCTTATCTACAAAATGGATGCTTGATACATAATTTAAATATTGATATTTTTATTTCATTATTCATAAATAGTCAACCTATATTTCTACAAGACCTGACTGAGCTCATGCACAGACCATTAGGCATCATGAACATCAAATACCTGCTGTCCACCAAATTTCTTCTTCAAAGCCTCAATCTGGTCTGCCTCCAGTTTCTGGAACAATGGACTGACCTGGGGACAGAACGATAAATAAATAAAAGATATAAATAAATAAATAAATACATAGAAGAATTTTTTTTTTTTATTATAATTGTGAATCCAGCCCAAGGCCAATATAGCTGGAAAATTTAACCCGGAGGCTCTATGTTCCTCTGAACAAAGAGGATTATGCAACTAAGTAGATAATTGTGTATTGGAAAAATGTGTCTCAGTCATGACCGCCACTCTTGAGGGTAGCATTACACTGATGACAAAGGCTGTTTTGTTAGAGATGTTGTGTGCACGTGAGCTTATCCAAGAACACATCATTCTGTACTAGAAAAAAACACAAGTTGCTCCTCGTATGGAGAACTCAGTCACGATCGCCTCACAGGTCGCATGCAGTGTTAGCAGGCTGCTGCAGAAAGGTACAGCAGACACGACTCACCACAGTTAGGCCTGAAGGGACAAGTGGCCTGAGAGAAAGTTGCCGTGCTAAGGCTGAGCCCTAGAAATACCTTCTAGGCTATTATTCTTGTGTGTGTGTGCCCACGCACACGTGTGGCCTCCAGAGTATTGATATATCGACTTACTAATTGTTGCATCCTCCTTGTATCACCCAGTGTAAACTTACTGCAGGTCCCACAAGTATAGATTGTGTGTATGAACATGTATGTATGTGTGTGAGCATGTGTGTCTTTTGAGGCCATACTCACAGTGCCAATGCGGTGGCCAGCAGCCAGGGCACATACAAAGATGCCAGTGCCTTGCAACATGGTATTGATGCAAGAATGAGGGGCGTTGAGTTGGTCCCTGATGGTTTGGCTGACCGTTGGCATGTATGGCAATAACATCACCGACAGCAAGCACGCAATATTCACAGACACACCAGTTACTGTGCCCGCACGCTGCCTGAAGAGGAACAGAAGAAAAGAGGCATCAGTCAGTCACGTCTTGATTTTCAATCACTCTTCTAGTGAGCAATACACACATGTATGTATTTCTGTCTTATCAACTCAAACTTTGTTGAATCAAATTCATTTTTGCTTGTTTTCTGCATTAACTACACTCAGAGGACTCATTCATGATTGTAAATATTTCTCCATATTTTAAAAGATGAGTGGTCAGTCTGTGTGTTTTAGCAGAGAATGAGAACTGCAGACACATTTGTGTGACAGTTCACAAACTGCGACACGTGCAGATCCAATCCCTTTGAATGGAATTAAAGAGATGACATTGAATTGAATTGAAATTGATACAGATCGAGTTGAGTTGAACAAGGCCAACTCACCTTTCTGTGTCTCCTCCCTTGATCTTCTTCCAGGGTTCATTAACCTGGATGTACTGGTTGCCATGGCGAGAGATGTTCAGGATGTGCTTCAGAGCGTCTCGGATTCTGGCGGAATATTTCAAAGAAAACACGTTGATGATATGAAACTGACAGACAAAATTTGAGGAAGAAATGCGACCACAACCCACATTGTCAAATTCAGGACTAGTTCATTTATGGTTTTATCAAAACATTTCTTTACCTCTAGTGTCGAGATGAAACAGAATTTGACGCAATTACCAATTTAGTACTGGTAATGAAACCAAACTGAAAATGTATACTGAATTTTCTCTACATTTTTTTATCATTTTTTAGAGTCACTGAATTAAACTGAATAAAGAAAAACAGAATTAAACTTTTTTTAATGTCACTTCAATTTAAATCTAAATCACTGCGCCCCTCTGATTTGAGTGCTCTTACTTGACTTTGTCCATGAGCTGGATGTACTGGCGCAGCTCCCAGCCAACCTGAGCCAGGAGCCGCATGTCTTCCTGTTGTAGCTCCATCACAGGCACACAGCCCTCAAAGAACTTACTGACAAACATCCCAGCTCTGGAGGATAGAGGGAGAGAGAGACGGGTGGAGGGTGAATGAGGAAGAGAGAGAGGAAAAAAAGGGGGTTGGGGAAAAATGTGGGAATGGATAGAGAAAGACAGTGAAAGAGAGAGGAAGAGAAAGAGAGAACAAAGAGAGGGAAGGGCTTGTTACTTGACTTGCTAATTGTTAATAAATTATAGATTTTGTTGCCAGATGTAATGCAGTACTCTGCCAGTGTAAACTAACACAACAGTATACTGCAATGAGCATCCATATAGCGTGAGCTCCTTCATTGCCTCTAAATGGTAGTCGAGTCTGGAACGAGTCATTTCTGAAATGAGTTTCATGTGTATATCAGGAGGACGTTTATGTTGAGAAAGTTACACTATTCTATATTTTACACATCTCTCAGCCTCTGAGGAAGGTTTGCCAGACCAAAAAGCTTAGGCATTTATGTCAAATTTACATTGATCTGTGTGATGTGCTCAATCATGCCAAAATAAAGAACTGTTCATACTGAATTAAAGTGATGTAATCTTCGCTAATCAACTAAATAATGCTATGAATATGAAGTTCTGCTTTACCTATGTGAGTTTGTCCAGCTGATTGTTTTTTAAAGGACTATAAATTTGAAAAAGTGGGCACACAGTGGACATAGCTAATGATATAGTGATTCAGGGGCTGGATCCAGGCAAGACAGAGTTCCTTTGCTAAAGCTGCATACTTTCCACCTCCAACACCTTAGGCTGGATGCAATCTACAAGATATTTTTGAACCAATTAAGCATTATCATTGCTGCCCCAGACCAATTTTGAAGATCAAGGTACAAAATCATCTGAGGTGGTGTAACGGGCTAAATTTAGAAAATTGGGGTGAGCCTCTTGTAATAGTTATTGCTGTAACATACTTTTTCAGAGTACAGCAATCTTTAAAACGTAGTAGCTAATTGGACTGGATGGCAGTTTTTTTTTTTTACTTGAGGTGGCTTATCTGATTATTTGTTCACTGGTTGACTAATCAGGCCTAATAATTAATTAGGCCTGATATATTCTTGACCGTGTGCAACATCAATCAATGTTATCAAATTAAAACTTATTTTTTCTTAGCATCTTGGTAGAAACATTTTACCTTTTAAATTGACCATGTCAAATAGCATAGAATAAACATTCTGTACTTGGGTTTAAGAGTCAAACATATAGGTGTTGTGTCTCTGTATCCCGCAGCTCTATGTGCACAGTGGGGTTTGTTGAAATGTTTGGGACCGACAGATCGACCCTACTGACCGACCGACAGAGTGACTTACACTAGCTGCTGGTCGCAGCTAAAAAGCAGGAATTCCTTAGAAACCCTGAAAACAATTCCATCCCGCTACTACCAACCTGTTGATGAAGTTGCCCAGGTTGTTGAGCAGCTCAGAGTTGTTCTTCAGAGCCATGTCAGCCCAGGAGAAGGCAGAATCCTGGCCCTCTGGACGCAGGTACAGCAGGTAGAACCGCCACACATCGGAGGGGATGCCCGTGTCCTTCGCCATGTCTCCAAACACACCAACACCGCGGCTCTTGGAGAACTTTGTGTCCTCGTAGTTCAGATATTCTGAGGGGAAGATATAGCGGTGTAGTGCAAAGTTACTGTCAACACTGAGCCCATGCCAATAATATTTCCTGTCTTGTGTGAATGTGATCAATGAGGATGTCTGAGTCTATAATAAATGAAAAACAATTTATTTTGTCTGTTTTTTTGTTTTTTAAACTAGGAGTGTCTGGTCATTTTTCGATAGAGCCAAATCCACAGTAACTTTCATATTTAGTGTAAAGTTGCATATGTATAGTAAAGATTTGCCAGTACCAAAGTACCTTTTCAAAAATCTGCTGTGAACCCTAAAATCAATCAGTCAAATAATATATCAAATAATGAATCAACTTGTGAAATGGTCAATCAGTTGTTACCCGTGGCAACGAGGTGGTTGACCAGGGTGTAGTTGTCCTGAGCTCCCAGTAGGGAGCAGGGGAACACCACGCTGTGGAAAGGCACATTGTCCTTAGCCATGAAGTTATATAGCTCCACCTGGTGGCAGAAACACAGAACTGTAGTGTGAGGATGACATCATATTAGATCATCATGAGATCATCCAGTTCAAAGAGAACTTATCAGCACACAAAGGGTTTTAGAAGGAGACAGATGAGATGAGTCAGTGTGAGTGAAGAAGATAGCTAGGTTGTGGGAGCATGTGTTAGAAGAGGTCTTGTCTTTTATCTATAGGGTTTTAAGTCTTTTTAATTACTTACATTTGCATAAAATCCACATGTAAATGAATAACTGGGTGTTTAAATGTAGCTTTCATTAACTGGTTTTGAGAGAATACATAAAAAGAGGAATATCTTCCTCAGCTAGTTTTGATTACTGTTGATTATTGTCCATTAATGGACACTATTAGGCTATAAGTACATAACGGCTAGACAATGTGCAGATGGAAGACTTTGTAATAAAGTAAATCATGTAATTTCAGTATTTCTTAATTGTAACTCTCCTTACCCTCAAATCATGAGTTAGATCAATGTCTGTGGAGGAGATATGAACAAATAATGCTATAAAGAAGAGAATATCTGTGCATGCATTTATTTCCTTCAACCCAATCTACCGTCTGTTTTGTACTTTGCAGCTATGGGTAACAAACTGGATGTGATTTCGATTCATAATCCAGCGGATTATTTCTTTTTCCAATCGAAACCATTCCGTGTTGTAAAGAGGACAAATAAAGTGCCGACCCTCTGTATCAGCATGCCGGTTGGCTCGTAAAATAAATTCTGCCAACATGTGAGCCGAGGGAAAGTACCTGCTGAGGATTCTTCCACCACTTTTCCCATTGGTCTGTGTAGTTGGCGGTGATGGACAGGTAGCCGATAGGGGCATCAAACCACACATAGAACACCTGCAGAGGAAACAAGAGAATCATGAGTGAAATTTTTCAGTCTGAATGTTATATAGTACTATAACTTAGTCCCGTATTTCTACATTTCTGTGTATTACAAAAGTGAATTGTGGATTAATTGAATCGATCTGAAAAACACTTTTTTTTTAAATCCTCAAAGGCCCTTTTGGTACAACCCCCACCCCTGCCCCTATTCAGGATGCACAGTGACCTGGATACTTGGAAAAACAGCGGTTAATCATGTTGATGACTATTAGGGTGGACTACTTTATTCATTTGAACTAAGATAAGGAAACAAAATACCTTACGTATTGCTGTGTGGGGAAAAACACAGTTAGCCCGCAATGTCATTCAATTGAAAAGCCAATTGAACATTTCACTTTAGAGTGCAAGCTGAGTTCAAGAGGTGACATGCACACAAAATAAGTGGTCACTGGTCAGTGTTCCAAAACAGTTAAGACAAGTGAGAGCTTGAAAGCGCCCCAGTAAATCATAAGTCTCCTGTTTGGGAGTACTGCGGTATTCCTGTTTACTACAACGAGTGGGCAACAGTGGGAAAAAAGTGTTGCTTATATTTGACGGTATACAGGCATAATACAAGTACCATGTACTGGTGGAAATATGCTGAGAATGTGAGTTAAGGATATAACTATGGGTTCTATGTATATTCTTAAACAGTAAATGAAGTGCATAATCATTTTGAGTGTTTCATTGAAGAACTGACCTTAGATAAGAAGTGTTTTGTATTCATTACCTTCTCAGCAGACAACATGGCTAAGCCAAAGGTTTATATCATGATTCACCAAATTATGTTTTACTCTTAAGTGACGATTACAGACCTTCTCTGCAAAGTCGGGGTGAGGTACTGGTGTTCCCCACTTTAGGTCCCTGGTGATGCAGCGAGGTTTGAGTCCGTCTCTCAGCCAGGAGCGGGTGATCTGTTTGGCGTTGGTTGTCCAGTCTCCTGTGCTGGTCGACTTCTCCAGCCAGGCCTCCAACTCACCCTCCAACTGTGAGAGGGAGAGGGTGGATGAGAATGCTGAGAACAGTTAAAACACCCTTTTTTTCATGACTCTAGACAGAGTAAGCCTTGTTTACAATGAAATGACCACTGGGTTAACTGCATCCCAGAAGCTGTATAGTCCTAGGATAAGTGCCGTGTTTGACTAGGGCTACCTTACACTTCACACTTTCTATAAGCAGGCCAAGTCTGACTTCAGCCCAGTGAAAGGGGACTATGCATCGATTCAAAGCTTAAACTGGAGTATGAATGTGCAGTGTGGAAAGCATACCTTGGGCAGGTCCAGGAACAGATGTTTGGAGGAGCGGATGACAGGAGTCTGCCTGCAGACTTTACACTGGGCGTCCTGGAGGTGACAGCGGTCAACAATGATCAACACTGGGTAGGCCAAGCTAGTCTGTGCTGCTGCAGCTGATATTGTCTTAAAGGAAAAATCCACCCTAAACATTTAAACACTGTTTAACAAAAACAGCTATTGGTGTTTCTGAGCCCATTTTGCAGTTTGGTGGAGTATTTATTTTATTCCTGCGGATTAACTGGCCAAAAGTAGACAACGTTGAGATATTTCCAGCGCCGCTACAATGGTGTTTGATAGCAGAAAAATGTTAAGCTATCTAAAACATCAACGGTAAACGTCAGGTTTTGGTGTCAGCCGCTCAGAATAAAAGAGCAAGGGCTTCTTTCTAGACTCACCATTTTGCACCAGCGTTTCATCATCACTACATACATACAACCTGCCCCTCCAAACTCACCCTGAGCTCCACAGCGTTGATGAGCCGCCCACACTTGTCACACTGGTCCCCACGGGCTTCTGGGTAGCTGCAGTGGGGACAGATCCCTTCTACGAAGCGGTCAGCCAGGAAGCGCTGGCAGCTCTCACAGCGTAGCTGCTCCACCGTGTCCTCCAATAGGAAACCACGCTCATGGAGCCGCCAGAAAATGTTCTGGGATATCCTGAATGGATGACAGCGGACAAAGAGAGTAGAGAGATTCTTCATGGGTTCTTAAACATAATGGACTTGGGAGGCAAAGGAAACATTTTGTCTCTTGCCCTGGGACCAAGGCTTACTGTATGAACATACTGCCACTCTTGTTATGCAGGGACTGACCAGACATTGGCCCAAGACCCATTTTGGGTCCCAACTCATAGATTGATAAACACTGTTCTGCTAGGTAGGCTAATGATATATATAAACCTTATGGAGAAAGTAATATAGAAAAAGAAAATGAAAGGAGAGAGTTCCATTTCATTCATTTGGTATATAAAACATAAAGTCAAATATTAAAAAAAAACCAACAACGCTGAAGGTAATCTTTGGTGTTGGGTTGGCACATTTAAAATGTAAGAATAGACATCCAAAGCACATTTCATGAATAAAGTAAAAAGTCTTAATCCATGGGCTTTTTTCATTTTTCAAAGAACATGGTACTGTTTGATGCTTTTCATGTTGTACTCTATCAAAAGCAAAGGCCAAAACACATCAGAGTTTTTATCTTTTTCATCCTGTTCAATAAACAAGCCCATGAATTAAAGTCTTATCTTTATTGAAGAAGAGTGCCTTGGATTTCCTTTCTTTTGTTAAAAGCGATGAGGTAAGCCCAGGAAAAACTCTTACCACATCATCTTTAAAGACTTATCCACACAACAATGAAAGTATTCTACCACACACTGACAGGCTTCAAGCCCATTCCATTACTTTCATATCTTTAATAATTATTTAGAGCAACAATCAATACATTGCCAAGAAGCCATACAAGCCAAGTTTCACCTACAGGCTTCATCTGGTGAGCTCATCAATATGATCAAATAGAAGGTCCACCTAGTTTTATGACCGTTTCTCCTAGATTCACCGGGAACTTTCTAAAGAATTACCTTGAAGTTGGGTCTACACAGTTATCATTGCTTAATCTGACTGCTGCCTTAATTATACCGTCTTGTTTCTTGACCTTGACTTACTGTACATTTTATTATCATTCATCTGAGACCTCTCCAGCCGACTCTCTCTTTTCCTATATTACCCTAAACAGGCCAGCTACGGTCTCCTTCCCTCCCTTCCACTTACTCGGTCTGTTTCTCGGTGGTGGTTCTGCCGAAAAAGTCAAAGTCAATCTGGAACCACGTGTAGATGCTGGAGTGGATGGCATGGTACTTGTCGCAGATCTGCTGTGGTGTCAGGCCCTCCTCTCTGGCCTTGTTCTCCGTGGCTGTGCCGTACTCATCTGTACCGCATACAAACAGCAGGTTCCAGTTACGCAGACGGCCATACCTGGGAGAGGAGAGGAGGGATGGAGTTAGAGAGAGAAGAGACAGAGATAGAGTTAGAGCGAGAGAGAGCGAGAGAGAGAGAGAGAGACAGAAAGAGAAAGACAGACAGACAAAGACAGAAGAGGAAAGAGAGAGAGATGTGGAAATGAAAAATAAGAAGAAATGGAGAAACAGAAATGAAAATAAAATATGGGGAGCAAAAGAAAAGAGAGATGGAGAGTTACAGAGTGAATGAGTATGACAGTGAGAGTGAGTGAGGAAGAGAGAGCAGAATAAGGTGAGGTGGATAAAGGGAGAATGGAGAACAACCTGTACAGTTTACATAAAAACACAGAATAAAAGTAACGTTACCGGTGAGGGAGAATAAGATGGACAGCTTTCACTACAGTATTCACATGGCTGTGAAATACATATTACAGGTATGCAAATGTATATGCATGTACAGTATATACATGCAAGATTATGTATGCATTTCTTTATATATATATATTTGTATATAAATATGCGAGTGTTGTACACGTTTCATTTGCACATAAGTATGATTTGTTTTCATGGATTATCAGTATTTTGTAAGCCCATACATGCTGGCACTCGTGGGTACATGCCGCTAAAATTAGATCCAAACAATCAAACCAAATCCAAACAAGGAGAAAAGAGAGAGATTACAAGATTTAAACTCCTACCTGGAGAAGACATCAGCGCTGAGGACACAGCCGATGATGTTGCCCAGATGGGGGACGTTGTTGACGTAGGGCAAGGCACTGGTCACCAGGATGTTACGCTTGCCCTCCTGAGGCAGACTGATAGGAAGAAACACAGACCTGGATTTTATTCTTCCTGTCCCATCTGATCAATCTATAATCCTTCTCGAGAGTCCACATCCTCTTGGTCAGATTTCTAGTGCATGACCTCACTGTTGCAGCTACTCTAGTCCTGTTGGATGAAAACTTTGTATATCTACTTTTCAGGAGTTGACAAGGTTGACAGGTTGATTTCCCCAGTGCTTTTCTGGAAAAAGTACAACAGGCTTTGAATGGGTTTAAAGGGCCCTTGGGTGATGAAACATATTCAAGTTCACATTTATTCAAGTAAAAAAGTTTGATTCTAATTCTGACATTTCTCTAAAAGAGGAATCGGGGCTCAAAAAAAGCTCATTCATGTACTTCATACAATCTCACACTCCTAAGTGTAGGAATATATTTTTACATTTCATTCTAGGTATTTAGCTAACATTCTTATCCAGAGCGACTTACAACAAATGAGCATGTAGGGGTTCAATGTCTTGCTCAAGGACACTTCGACAGGACACATGGCAGTTGCTGGGATCAAATCTGTGACCTTTTGGTTATGAGATTGTCTCTCTAACCACTAGGCCACCCTGTTGCCCCCAAATATATCCAGAGAAAAACAACACAAGAGTTGCAGGGTAACATGGTGGTTAGTGAGACTGTCCCATAAGTGGCAAGTCTCAGGTTCGATCCACACAACAGCCAGTGTCCATCAATGTGACGAAGTGTCCTTGAATGAGACACTGAACCCCTTCCTGCTCATTCATTGTAAACCGCTCTGCATGAGAACATCCGCTAAATGCCTAAAATGTAAAAATGTACTATTGGATGCTTACATGGGGTGCTGTCTCTCTGTGGCCACTGGGCAGCCGTCCAAACCTTTACGCCAGGTGAGAGCAGCTGCCTTCATCTCCTCTTCCGAGACCGCACGCTCCCCTTCCTCGCCCTAGAGAGACATCAGGAGATAGGGAACTCACATTAATTGGGAATTCCACTGAAACTAACTATGAGGATGTTATTTTCCAAAAGTAGACATTTTACTAAAATCTAGGGATTTTTATCCCGCCGTTTTATCAGTTTGGATTTATGCAGGGTTCCCACCGTGGCCCAAATATTCCATGACATTTCCATGACTTTCCAAAACTAAGTCAGAGCGCTTCCATGAGCGAAAACATTTATTTTATGTGATTTGTTAATATTTTAAGCTCAGAAAAGTTCTAAAGGGGTACAGTCTGGTTTCCACAACAGTTTGGCTTGCTGTGGAGAAGTGGCCATGCAATGTATAAAATCAGATGAAAACCATAATCTAATGCAATGAATTTGTGAAATACATTCTGGTATATTCCTGTAAAGTGTCCCATTTGTAAAAATCCCTGATATTCCCTGCACTTTCCCTGTCTGGAACACACCTCTCAAAATTCCATGATATTCCAGAAATGCCAAGACCGGTGGGAGTCCTGGTTATGAGTTCTCAAGATTAAGGAAAATTAAGTCCTATGAAATCATTGAAGTGCATAACTTGAGAAAATTTTATAAATACATGTTTCCACACCTACATTAAACACCTACTTTTTGTGCTAATTCCAGATGTTTCATATATGGTGGGAAGATCAAATTTTCTCACAACCGTCTCAAGCAATACATTTCAGTGATGTGAAAATCCAGCCTAAACCAGAATTAACTTACATTATTCTTACAATCTTAGCAAGTTTAATCAATAAACAAAAATGAACATGAACGTTGCAAAAGATTGAAATCATGAGACCAGCCGCTCCATTAACAATGCATTGGGCCCTGACTTTGTGGATTCAGAATGACTGAGCGTTAACATCCAATTGAGCTTTATTTCAATGTGGTGCAGAAAAAAACCCCACTGTCCACAAAGTTGGTC
>OMLI01018385.1:0-15467 GCA_900302605.1 Rondeletia loricata
TAGCCACCCAAAATTTTTTTTATAATATTTTTAAAATAATATGTTAATCATTAACTGATATTTTATGTAACATACAATTTTCTGCAACCAAGATAATAAACAGTTAATAAACGGCTTACTAATAATCAGAAAATCAGAAACAGTTTATATTACATTAATTAATGTTCAGATAACATTATTTATAGTGTTTACTAATCCTTAGTAAACTATTAAGACAAAAATAATGATTTGATAGTTAACAATAAAATAATAATTAACTAACGTGAAATAATGATACAGTAAATTCACCATGTATTAAGGATGGTTATTATAACGTGGAGAACGCGACGGGGGACAAGCTGATCCCAAAGCACCCTCGACTCCTGTGACAAAGACTGTCCTCTCTGTTTGGCTGGTTGAATTGTAGTCTTTGTCCATTGTCACAGGCTGGAAATGTGCTCCTCTGTTGGGAAATGCTGTGGGGTCACAGTCATACACACAACACTCCTGTGGCCTTGAAGCTACACTTGGGCAATCTGCAAATATCCCATTCAACAGCATTGCAATGCCACCATTTAACTGCATTTCAGTGTGAGAAACATGGAGACCTGTATAACTGATTAATCTTCTCTTTCCAAGGGAAAATATAATGTAGTCAGGTGTGTTTACAAAACAGAGAAATGAAATGTATTATGAGGTTTCAGATTAACAGAGCTGGACCTCTTGGGGGCAGAAAAGAAAATATTTTTAAAAATACTTCTTTAGATTTCAGAGTAAACATCCTCAATGTCAGTGTGTTCAAAGGAGGAAATTAAATTAAATCTTCCACCAATAAATCTTGCATTGCTTAGTGAATGTATTCATACCAACTATCTCCAATTACCACAAGGTCATTCATTTCTAATGTGTTGAGTAACATTAATGGAACCAGATGACAGATGAACTGGGAGACATACAAACACAGAGAGACAGTCAAATATACAGAATGACAGACAGGCAAAGGCAAAAAAACAAACACGCACATACAAAAACAGAGAGACAGACAAATAGGAAATACAGAAATAGGAAGACAAGCTACCATGCTGGGAGACAGCTGAGCTGCAAAGACAGAAAAACTCGCTGGGACAAGAAGAAGTACAGCTGCATAAAAGAAAGACAGAGGAGGAGGCCATGCCATGAGAAAGAGTGGGTGAGCGAGAGACTGAAAGAGAGTTCAGACAGTTGGATGAGGAAGTATATGATGGCAAGCACATGGGTGTGGTTGACTAACCGTTGCCCCATCAGCTTTTAGAAGTGACATACAGAGGAGAGCGCCGTGGATGATGAGGCTGTGGATACAAATCTGGAACCAGGCACACGGCAGGATGGATACTAAGGTGAGCATAATAGCCTGGATGGATGACTAAATATCAGAGGGCTGAGGGGTGTTTTGGTGAAGGGAACTGAGAGGAGATTGATGGAGGATGACAGACAAATGGATGCACAGACAGACAGAGAGCGAGTGAGAGTGCTAGATGTGACAAACAGGCAGGCAGGTCAGGGTAGGGGAAGGGAGAGACGCTTGTACGGCCCTAGGGAAACAGGCCTCATCTTGACATATGCTCTGCAGTGAAATGAAGATTGGCATGACCCGCTAATCTAAGCTGTCACAGCTCATGATGGCCACAGACGCTCACCTGTCACAGTGTTCCAAGCCCCAAGGACTAGCTGCCACCAGGATAGGTCAAAGATCGAGATTAATTTCTACTGGGGACGGATTCAAACCAAGCCACTGGCCCAGACCTCCATCTATCCTTCCATGTGCATCCTCTGTATGTGAAGGAAATGGTCTGTATGTATGGCGTTTGACACTGTCGTCTGTGCTACTGTAAAATAATACAATATTGGACCGATTTTTAAAATCCATTTCTGCTTTCTATAGTGTTTTACTCTAAGGGCGATATATTTTAAGGGGGAGGGAACATGTTTTGTTCACTCTCAGAAAGCTGCTCTCTGACTCAGAGCATTTTGATAACTGTATAGAAAGCTGCTCTCTGACTGATAACTGTATAGGGTTTGTTTTGAAGCAATCATGTGGCAATTTTGGTTTTAATTGGTGACAGTGGAAAACTAAAAAATATGATGAAGTTTGATCACTAGTGGAACAAAGTTCAAAACACAACTGGCGGTTATGATGTGTGGCAACTTCAAAATAAGAATCTATCTTGCCATCTTGCCGTGTGAGAGATGTGGGTGATCGAGCCTCCGCACTTTCAGAGTAAGGAGAAGTGGCTATGGAGCATTAACCTCAACGAGTACGTCTTCCTGTCTGTTACGCTCACATGTGACTCAGTGACTGAATACGTAACAATGGGGTTTTACAGTACAAATTGTTCCATGGAGAATACTCTCTTGGTGGTATAATCATTTGAGCAGACTCTTTAATCTACCATTAACCTTCACCATGTACTCCTATCCTGGTATAACGATTGGAAACAACATCACGGTGGCTACAGAGATATATCATAAATCAAGTGTCTTTCTGTGTGCTAATGAGAGTTGATAGATGTGTGGATGCCGTATGTCTGCTCCAATCCACTGTAACAGATGCACCCTAGTGGCTGCATTTATGTGATCTGTAAACATTATAGAGTCACCTGTGCTGTCCAGGGGGCTTTGGATTAGCTTAATCTTGCATTAATCACAGGGTGCGTTGCAACTGTACTCTGCCTCATTGTTTCTTCCCCTCTCCTCATGATATGCTTTGTCTTTCAGGTTCATTTGGCTTCCATGACTTTTTTCATGTTTCTCATATTAAAAGGTGAGCGCACGAAATCTCCCTTTCTCTCCCCTGCACTCAAACATCTACAGATGAATTCACAATTCTGCAAAAAATCCAACACATCTAAAATAACAATAATAACAATAAGAGTCAGCTATAAATCATCAGACCCCTTAGTCAAATCTTGAAGTCAGCTTATATGGGTTCATTAATTGAGTTGTAATCACAGTATTAGCTTGAGAAAACTAGAGGGTTTGTAGTGCTTCAGCATTAATTGGAAGCTGCCGTGTGAGTAAATGCAGAACGGCCTCATTGTCCCGTAGCCCCAAACAACAATCTCGCTCTGTTTTAGCCAGAGGTTTTCTGAGAGCTGCTTCTTTGTAGCGGTGCCGCTCTGCCCCACTCACAGGACTATTATTATGACATACTCTAAATGCAACTGCAGCCCTCTTTCTCCTCCATGGCCAGGCCAGACACATTCTCAAGTCTGGCCTCTGCCAGGAATACATCACAGCATTGTTGGGGAAAGTCACTGGGATAAACAACACTGTTCTTTGTTCTTCTTGCAAAGTAACATTGCCACAGTATGAGGCTTAATCTGACTTGTGTTTCGGTGCTTAAAATGTGTCTTTTCCTCACAGTGTCAAGGGCTCAGTCCCCCACACCCCCTGATCAAATGGTGAATATGACCGGCATTATGGCACAATCAACAACGATCACCCCTGCTCCTCCTGCCACTGGTACAGTCCTCTTGGCTGAGATGCCAGGCTATTTCATATTTTCACAGTAGCTGTCCATGACCATTAAACTTAGGCCCTCGTTCTAATAAAGGCTGCTCTTAAATCTGTGTCACCAAGACGATGGTTTCCAGCTTAGCGTCTGTAGAGTTTTCAAATTTCAAATTCATATTAACCCCATGATAACAAAACAATTTCCTTCACAGCACCCTAAGCATAACAAAAGGACAGAAGTATTTCAGTCTCCCCTATTACAGTAGCTACCTTGGTGTAACAGGAAGAAGAGTGGAAAGCAGAGCCACCAGAGGGGCTGACTCCTCCCCGGCAACTTCCCCTCCTGAACTTACCGCAGGCCAGGACATTAGGCCTACTACCAGCAAGCCAGTGACTGTCAACACCACCACACCAGCAACTAAGACGCCACCAGGTAGTCTGGTCTCTTGTTAGCGCTGTATGCAAGAGCATCTAATGTAATTCCAACCATAATTCAAATTAAACCAAAGTCATTTTTCTGTTTCTGTCCCTTAGCTACCAGCAAGCAGTCAACACCACAAGCCAAGCCCACACCCACTCCAGGTACAAGCATATTGCCCTCTTATAGACATGCCTGAACACCCTGTTGGTGGAGCCATTGAGTTGATAGACCATGAGCACTCTGGTAAACGCTTAAGCTTTCACATCAAGGATGCAGAAAGCTTAAAAACTAATGATCAGGTAATTAGAAAATGTTAAACTCCCTGTCCTTGTTGAGATATACAGAGGAGTATTTCTGCTGGATTTCACAGCTCTAGAGAGAGAGAGACAGAGAGAGACAGAGACAGAGAGAGAGAGAGAGAGAGAGACAGACAGAGAGTGCTGATATGCTTTAATAAGTGTCGTTAGACTAAATTTCCTCTGAGAGTCATACCATTGAAATATTCAGAAATGCAATTTTAAAAGGAGTTCAACGTGGGAATGCACCTGGAATTTAATGAGAAGTAATTATGTATGGACTCAAATGGCAAAGATAAGGAGTCAATATGTCCCAGAAAAAATATATGTTCCAATATGTGGAATTGCGCTATTGCGTTATGAAACTGGGTATTATAAATACTAGATATTATAAATACAAAGGGAAAAGAGGGCAAGAAAATCCAATAAATCAGGCAAACTAATGTTTTTACTGTCTATTTTTTCAACATCCATAGTGACACGCTCCCTATCCACAACTGAAGGAACCACCAAAAAGACCGTTGCCTGGGGTAACTAAACATTTCCCTACTCCATAGTTACCTTAAATACCACAGGCGTTGCGGTTTTGTTGGTATCTCATGAAAGACTTGACAGTATCACAATTCCCTGTCTCCCAAACAAAACCCATGGAGGACTGGTAGAACAGAGCACCTCACTTCCTCTCTTGCCAACAGATTAATGCTTGATTGTATCTCACGCAAGAGATACGATTTTTATGTTCCACTGTGCTGGTTTACGATAGATAGGGTTTTAATACACCATCAACAGCATGTCAACTGGGCCAGTAGATCTGTCCTGCCATCTCTGATGTTTTTTTTTGTTCTTCCTGTAGAAGCTTCCTGTGTTGTACAGTCAAAGTTAATTCAATACTTGTCTCTATACTTTGCTTCTTATCATAGATCCAGAGTGGGATAAAGATTTCACCTATGGTAAGAGGCTCAATTTGATGATGTTTTCCCCCAAACGTTGAAACAGCACAGTGCAGCCCATTAACAGTATTGTGTTTCATATGTGTGTTATATGTCCAGACTACAATTCCCTCCGCCAAGTTGGACTGTCCATTGCAGCAGTGCTCTTCGTCTTGGGCATCATGGTCATTAGCTGTAAGTGTGACACTTAAAACCACTTCTGTCTTTGGAATCTCTTACATTTTGAACCGTTACTGTATTATTACTATTATTACTACTATTACTGTCCATACAACCGCTCCACCACCCTCTCTCTCTCTCTTGCTTCATCACTCGCTGTAGGTGGCAAGGTCTGTCGACTGCCTAAGTGTCATGTGGGGTCGACGAAGTAAGTACTCAGATTACAGTGATTGTAATGCTTAGGGGACACGTACAGTACTGCAATAGTCTTTGTTTGTACTTCAAGAACACTAGTTAATGTTGACATTTTGTAACAGTGTGTTTAGGATGCATGACTAGCATGACCATTTCACATTTTATTGTGTAAATTAAACAGTCCATTGTGCCTGAGGGGTAGCTGTGTTTATATCATGTTGCTGTAAAATGCAGTTGAGTGAGTTAAGTAAGTGAATGGTTTTGAATTAATACAGTAAATAATCAGTCACTTCAGACATATCTAATAGCTCAATAGAATGCTGACTAAAATCTATGTGATGATTAATGGATCACAAAAATGATGATTAAGCAATTTGTTGGGCAATACTGTAATGGACTGAACTGCAAACCAAAATGTTGATCATTTTCCTGATTGTGTGGTATATTTCATATTTAGGCTTGACTTATTGTTTGATTAATTAGTCTTTGATTCTTCAAATGGTCTGTGTGTTTATTTTCCAGGTCATATCAAGTGGCCAGTGTATAAGCAGAGGACATGTGTACAGTGATAGATGTACAGAGCCACAGTAAACCATCAGAGTCCATCAGGAGAAAAACACCCAACCAACAACTGGCAGAGTGTGTGTGCACACTCCTGTGTGCATGTGCATGTGGGTTAAATGACTGTACCTTTCTTAGGAAAAGCGAGATGGAAAAACACTGAATAAACAAAGGAAACATGAATCATGCCGACAAGTGAAAGAAAGGGGTATTATCACCCAGTTAATCTTACATGTTATTTCCATTACTTTGCATAACTGAACTGAAAAGTAAATTGATTATCTATCTTGACAGCTAATGAAGAGATGATTCATATTTTAATCACACCTCCAGCCATGAAGTAGGCTAGTTTCCTATCCATATTGTTTCTTTGAAAATGTTGTAACCGATAACACAGCTACAGGCAGAGTGTCTCATAGCCAGGAGTATTAAAGGTTATGAAAAACAACCCATGACAGCCCATATTTGACAATCTCGCTAATACCTTCAAGTTCCATCAGGATCTAAAAATGAAGCTAGGTCACTTCCCCTTCCTGCATGCTCTTTACACTTTCGATCTCAACTAAAATGTGATGTTTAGTAAGGGGTGTCTAAGCCTCTTAGTGGCTCTGTGCTTGTGAGTAAAGCCCTAGATTAAACAAGATCCACTGGCGCATTATGCTCATGTCCATATGGCATCAATATGATGCAGACAACAAATGAGAGAAACACAGCACATTTTACAACAGATTTAATGTCAAAATCAACACAAATCCAGAGTTCAGCATATCTAGCTACATAATATAGTATTCACTGTCCTAATTGCTATCAGAACAAAATCAATGACAAGACTGCTGTACAAAAGGAACTAATTCAGGATATACAGTCTACCTACTGTAATTGTTTTTATGAGAAATATGGTCTTGCATTATGTAAGTTAATATATATAAATGAAAACCACTGTGAACATCCTTGGCAAACAACATTAGACATATGGGTTAATCTGGATTAATGACGATAACCGAGTACTTAAAATCCAAAATCCAAAATCCAACTTTGTTACTGCAATAAAACACACAAAAACACAAATATCGTACAGAGAGACTTTTGGCAAATAAAAACTTTTTTAAAAAACACTAATTACAAGTGTGCAGAAAAGGCATCATCCCTGAAACTGATCAAGCATATAAAAAGTCCTTTTAGCAAAGATACGTTTTCATCAAAAGACACATTGCAAATGCATAGCTTGGTAGATTAGTGAATACATACAATGATATAGTATTCTAAACCCTTATGGTTTGGAAGAGAACAACTAGCACAAATGAGTCAGGTCAATCTGTGCCCTGTAACGCTCCATCTAGACCAGAAAAGAATCAGCACGTTTTCAAAAATGCATGCCCTTTCCACATATATCATGATGAGATAGAAACAAAGCACAATAGCTTTTGTTACATTTACGAGAGCAGTGTCTCAGAGAAGAGGCTTTACAGGAAGAATAGTGGAACAGAGATTGGAGAGTGGTCGCATGTGTGGGGCAGGCTGGACAAAATATTTCTCTTTGGATTTCTGCACATTGTTTGGTTCGAGGCTCATTCCACATGTCCGTTTGCTTTGTACTGCGCATTTTGGAAAAGCATTCAAAGACAAGACATTCGAAAGTTATTGCATTGTGGTTTGTTTGTCCAACAGAAATAGTACTTTCTATGAACATGATATGAATAAGAATGGTTAGACTACAAAGACAGAGAAACGTTTTGAAATGTTTTGTACTGCATTTGTCAAATTATACTCCCTTTGAAATGCTGACATAGGAAAGGCTTACTGGGCTACACTATGCTTATTAGAAATACCACATACACACACAGTGCTCAAATGTGAACACTCAAACAAAAACAAACAAATATCACACCTGCTGATTTGTCTCATTATTAAAATAAACTGGGATGCATACTTTTCAAGAAGGCACTATAGAAAAGACCGACATCCATTCTGTACACCACTGTTGTTTTTGCTCTCTAAAAGTCTGGCTGGATCAAGCCAAGCCTCCGGTGATGAGATTAGAGCTGCAAGGTTGAGTGTAGGAAAAAACAGTGTGATGCTGTTTTGACAAACCCAGTGGTTTCAACCCCATGTGGCCATTCCCAGAGTTGTTGACTCCATAATAACTGCTCCCCATGAAGCTACAAATGAAAAACTCTGTCATGCCAAACAGAACCAAGTCCCCTCCTCCTTTAACCTTTGCCGAGGCAACTTGCCGTAATATGGGAACAAATAAGCCAACCAGTGCCTTGGTCTGAAAGCTTTTGTTCACAGGGCACAATTGATTTCCATTTAAATGAAAAGGGAGAAGCAGCGATTGTGCCGTCATACTCGGTATGAATGAAACATGGGCATCGTGGGTATTTTCCCAATAATCCCCCACACTTTATTTGATTCTCAAGATTTCTGCCCCCCTCCATCCCTCCCTGACACCCAGCGTATGAGGCATTAATCTAACTCTCCCCAGCCATCAGAGAGCTATTTACAATCTGTGAGGCTGTGGACGTTAAAGTGAAAGCCTTTCAAATGAAAAAGAGAAGGGGAAAAGAAAACATCATCATTCATGGCGGTCGATTAATTTGCTGCCTTGCAAGAGGGTGTTCAGACTGGCTTTTTCCACTTGTTTCTATTTTACTGAGGCTGAGAAGAGGGGGGACAAGCTTCATCTTCCTACTGCATTGCCTCCTGTCACTCCTAATGGGCCACGAACAGGAGATGTCAGACAACTGAATAGGAGAATGAAGTGAGAACTGGGCTGGCTTAGTATGGATTAGTATGGTTTGTCTCATTCAAACAAGCCCATTCCACACAGACAGGTCTGTTCCAAATGCACCAAATCAAAAACAAATATAGTTTCACCAAATAGCTTGTGGGAATAATTTATTGTTTCAGGTGGTAGAAATGGGGAGTTCTGGCTGTGCTAAATGATCCTGTTAAACAAAGAAGCTTTTCCACTTTAAGCCATATTCAATGGCTTTGATTTGGATTCCTCGAATAGAATCCAATTAGAAGGTCTGAACATGTTCCAAACGTCCCAGGCTAAACTGTGCGTATATGCAGTACAAATGTCTGGGACAGAGAGAAAATAACACAACAGCAATTTAAAAAAATAAAAAACACATACACATTATGTTTTTATTGATAGGGAGTGGTGTAGGAGCGAGGAGCAGAGAACCGTACTGTGAGAAGCAGGATGTTGTGCAAAGAAGTTTGCCCATCCTGAGACAAATAGTAGGATATGATAGAGCTCAGTGCATTGGTCATCTCTTGCTGGTGTCCTGTGGGGATTGGAGCTCCTCCAGGGACTAGACCGCCCCTTTCTGACCCTGCTCTGTAGGTACAGAGTAGATCCTGGAGAGAGGGAGGACAGACCACAGGAAGGAAAGGCAGGAGGAAAAGAGAATAGAGAGAAAAATAGGGTGAAACAGAAAATATTTCATCTTTTAGATATTTAGGGGTTTTTCTCCGTCTGTTAGCAGAAAGACAAGCAACATCCCTGTGTGTTAGAACTGAGGAAATGCATGTCTGCCTCATGCTGCAGGGCTCTGACAGGTACACGGTGACTGCATCACCTCAAAACACAGCTCATCCCCAGGTGGGACTTATAAACCTGGCAAGGCACTGTTGATCCAACAAGCTAGGGGTTGCTGTGCGATTAAGCCTCTTTTCAGCAGAGCGATCAGTCAGCACCAAACACTGCCAGAGCTGACTGCAGCCCCCGGAGGCAGCCAGTAATCCTGCAGAAGAATTTAACCCTCACAGATTGACTTGGGTGACTGCTCCACAATGCCGGATCTCCTGCTGCTCGGAGATCTCTGGAGACTAATCTGAACTCCGTAACCCCTCTAACCCCTAACTGGCAGGTCACGTACTGTATTACTGCACCCTAGAACAAAAGAAACTGATTACTCTGCAGAAAGCTGACCCACAGAGCTAACCAATTTACACAAGGAAGGAGAGGGAGGGAGAGAGAGGGAGAGAGAGAGGGAGAGAGAGAGAGAGAGAGAGAGAGAGAGTCTCTGCTCAACTGGTTTAGGCTGTTCTGCTTTCTGTTGGCAGATTGTTGTCATGACGCCAGGCTTGCTTACAGGGTTGGTTTATTTTTGAGCAAAGTTGTCTAGTCAGGCCTCAGTTTAAGGGGTAGACTTTGGAACAGGTTAGCTCCTGTCCCATTGGGTCATACAGGCCCGCTGGCAATCTCTCAAGGCTATTGTTGGATGGCTGAGATGGAGAAGGTGATGGGTGGAGTGGGTGCACTGGTGGTGGTGGAGGGCCCCAGGCCGTGATGCTAATTGCTGTACAAGTCCAGACGGGCTCAGCTGGGTGGATGCTCACGGTTGAGTTTTGTTGAGTGTTTTTTCTGGTTTTGATGCTGACGAGTTGGGCGAGGTAGAGCAAATTGGCAAGGCAGCAGGGGGACTGTTACCCACCAGACTGGTTCTGTCACCTGCTGGCTGACTTAGCATAAAGGGGAGCATGCTTATCTCTGTAGGACACCGATGTGTACAGAGAGAAACACGTCAACTTGTGAGAGTGACAGTGAAGAAAACAAAAAATGGGCAGTGTACCTCAAAGCCGTGGGCAGACTGCAGCCCCGGGAGGCCAAAACCATATTTAAAAAAAACTTTTTGCAAGCCAAAGACAAATATAAACGGAACTTTGAGAGTAGAGAAATGTGACCTTACCCTTGCTGCCGGTTGTGCATGTGGCGTCTCACCAACACTATGGCTGCAAGAGAAAATGGAAAAGGTCACAGCTACACAAGAGAAAAGTTCATATTTGCTTAGGTATTAACAGAGCTTTACAGGGCACAGGTGAGGCACAGTAATTCAGGTCAAGCACCACGGGGCTTAACAGCAGCGCAGTCATCAACTGTAGGAATGTAACAAGCAGCATTTCACAGAGAACTAAAAAGTGTGTCTCATCAGGACATAGAATACTTACCGACTATCGCCGCAACCGACAGAGCCACCACACTCACAGCTACGACGATGGCGATTAGAGTGAACTGATCTAAAAGACATCATCGGTTATGTTAGCTTGAGTTGGAAGAAATAAACAACAAGTAACCCAAACAAAATAAGTTGATAGCCTGATAGCAGCACATGATGCTATGAATATATGCACCATACAATATTAGCTGGTAGATAGATTGGAATCAAAAGATGCCCTTTCCAACCTGAGGGTTCTGCTACACCTGTAGCTTTGTCTACAATAGAGCCAGGATCACGTTCGACCGGGATGGCTCTTTGGTCTGGAATCTCTGTAACAGGCAGTGAGAGAAAGAGAAACACAAGCTATGATGATTTGTACATGAATAGTATGTGTATATTTCATTTCCCACACACATCTGCTGACTTCATGACTAACATTGCCATTTCAGTAGTTTGAACAGAGGAGTAAAGTCATTCAGTTCATCAGGTGATCAGACTGTGTTGATTGAACCCATAAAGAGTTGCTTTCAGGTAGTGAGGTGAATGAGGAAGGTGTGTGTGTGTGTGTGTGTGTGCGTGCGGAGGAGGAGGACGGGGGTTCATCAGAGTTGGCCTGGGTCCTTGCTGGGAGGTTGCTGCTTCAAGAGCCGACTGGCTGCAGCCCTGTCCTAAACAGATCAGTAATTCTATCAAAGGTCCATCATAGAGAAGATGAGGAGTGGCGGGGAGAGGCGCAGAGAGAGAATGAGAATGCCAATGTTGATTAGCTGACTGGCAGGATGGCGGAGATGTCGACGTGTTCATTGGCCTCTCGGCAGAATCCACAGGGCTCCTCCGGGGAGCTAATTGATTCCATTCTGGGTTTAATGATTGGGAGGAGGGAAAGGCAACAGGGGCCACGGCCGCTCACACGTCTCACTGGGCTACAACACCCTATACACAATGCTGACTGACTGACAATAATTACAGAGGCCATAACCTCACATACTCTCCTCTGGACAACTGCCATTACAGGGTTCGTGGGAGTGGTGCAGAGGCAAGTGGAAATCCTACTGCCTCCCCTCCACAGTAGGAAATGTAGGTAATAAACTCACCATTTGTCTTGAATAAATCCTCATCATCAAAAGCTGTGGAGTAAAAAGAAAAAAGATGCATGTAAAGGCATGCACACAACTGCATGTACTCGTTTTAAAAAACGAGCGAAAACTACCTTAGCGCTACTTAAATGCTTTCCAGCTGTGAGCATCTTGTCAAATAACGTAACAAGTGTAGGTGTTTTTCTGTGACAGTCATTGATACAAACAGCACCTCTAATCTTTTAGCAACACTACTTACTGAGATGACAAAGGGTTTGGAGTAGAAAGCTGTCATTTGTTTACAGCCTTGATAATACCATGACTACTGAGTAATGACATTTATAGGTTGGGCATATTATAGGTTGGGCATAGAGAACAAGACTAGAGTCTCTACACAAGGACATCATTGAATAAAGGGCGTCATAGATTAACATGCCTCCGTTTTTCTTCATTTTACAGACAAAGACGCATGACATACCTTCATCAGCTGATCCTTCGCTCTCCTCCGAAGAAACTGTGTGAAGGTGGGGAGTAAGGGACATTAACTCACAATACAATTTCACAAAAGGTTATTCATTACATATCTGCTCCAGAGCACAGCCACTCTCAGAGGACGTCTAGACAGACTGTACTGTATGATAGAGAGTGTGTGAGCTACAGTCAGTTTAATGGTATACTTGTTCAATGTATTTCTTTGCCACTAGGAGCATTTAGTGGAGTCTATCTATAACAAACCCATGGATAATGGTTTCCCAATATGCTTTTTGCCTACTTATGGAAACAGACATTTAATGCCACTCGTATTCAATATGTGTGCGGTGCTACTTATGTACAGGAATAACTCAATATACTGTACGGGTTGGACTTGGTTTCCTGTAACAGGAAAGTACAGTAGTGTGAATATTATTGCTCATTTTACTGGACATGTTTTTCTTTACCGTTTATCTTGTATATACTAACAACCTGTTTCTACCACAGTAGCACCTTCTGTCTTAGGTAGTTGTGTGATGCCAAAGTGAGCGCGTACATGTATCCTGTTGCACACAGAACAGGCACTGCACGTACGTAGGTGAGGAAAACATGCAGGTGTAGAGATGCACTGAGCCCGATTAGATGTTTATCACCTGAAAGTTGCATGGGGATGAGAACGTACCAGTAGCAGCTGGCAGTAGCAGACACAGGAACAGCAATCGCATCATCTTCAAATGCTGCAGGGGGAAAGAAACCAAGTTTAAAATATCTGCTATTAATATTCAGCCATTGATGTGTGTGAAATCTTGGTGTTGTAACTTATGTGAGATGGAGTGTGATACAGCGCAGCAACAGTCTCTATTACTGGGGCTTGTCTGGCCCGGATATCCTTTCTACCAAAATTACACTCCTGGCTTACAATTTCAGAATCACATTCTCCTAGTCAGTGGAAAACTACAAATTCCAAGGCCCACTGGCTGCCAACCAGTCCTTGCACTCTTTCAGCTGGTATAAGGCCTGCATGTAAATCTAGAATGTAATCTGAGGTGGGTGGAGGCAAGGGGTCAGTGAATGAGAACCGCATTTCCCACAGTGCTCAGCAAAACCCTGTTCTCTGGGCATTCCGTCACAGTCAGCTGGCAACAAGTGTCTATTCAACATTTTCCCCTCCCTGTGTATGCAACGCCTGAGTACCATGCTGAGTACCAAGGTGTTGAGCAACAAAGCAGTGACCAATGATTTGCACCAGTAAAAAACAAAACAAAGGTCATTCATTCATTCATTCTAAGTAATAATCCTGCCACAGTGTGTCTAGAGAAAGAAAAATGTATAAGCATCATGGTAATTGAAACAAATACTTAAGTTTCTGTCAACGACACTTTATCAGAGAGAACAACAGTCACATTTACTTTGTCTGGGAGTGATTTCCCCCCCTCCCCTTGTTCTTCTTGAGAAATCTCACAACTTCCTCATGGCACAGGGCCCAAAACAGACCTGCCTCTGCTCCACACCACCTCCACACAGATGTGAAACACAGATGTTCTTAGCTAGCCAAACAAAGCCCCAGCAGCCAGCTGGGCCAGCACAACACAATCGGCGGTATTTTTAAACGTGGAAACTTGGGAATGACCTCTTCTCCAGTGGAGGTCCCGCCGGACGGATAAAGTCTCATTGGTCAGATTTAGCCGATGAGGCTGGCACGGGACCAGAAAAAAAAATACTCACGCATGGTACGCTAGATCGACTAGGAGAATTCTCCCATTGACATGTGTGCCAAATGTTAAAGGCGCCTCTTCATTGTTAGCCATGCCCATTGTGTCCTCGTTTCCTCTATAGTTAATGACTATGTGGAAAGAACGGAGGTGACCTGCATTGTTAAGGGACAGACTATCGTGCACAGCAGCAAACCACTAACCCACCCACCCCACACGCATCGACTTACTGTTCCATACTCATTACTGTAATCTACGGAAGTTCCATATTTGGTTAGTGGAAGTGAAAAAGAGAGAGGTTGGGGCGTTTAGCTGGTGGAGAATGGAGAAAGAGAGACTTCTCAATATCAGTTCATTCGTTCAGTAAGGGATTTGATGCCCGAGAAAGGCCTGGACATGGGGAATCTGGGCGTATAATCTCATTTGTAAGTGCCGCCTTGGTAGCTGATGTCTACAAACTTTCATGGTAGACAAATGTCCAACCTGCAGGGCCGCAGAGCGAGTGAGTCTGGCCCAGTCGACAGCAAGACTGTCTGCCTGATAAATTAGCAGTAGAGCGTGCCATGGAAGGAGAAATATGTTGGTTAAAGATGTTAATCAGATGACTGAGGACTGATTGGAGAGGAAGTGTCGTGTGGGCTGTTCTGGCCTCACGAATAGCTGCAGTAAATCTCCAAACCCAAACAACCTAAGAAGCTGCAAATAAAATCCCCTTCTGTATCCAATTTGCTTTTCAGAGTCGCTTTGGGTGAAATAATAAGCTGATCCAATTTGGAAATATTTATCAACACAGTCCACCGCCTCTGTATCAAAATGGCTCCTGAAGCTTGTATTATTTTTCAAATTGGGTAATATATTCTTGTACATTTGAATGCCAATTGAATTTGCTCTTTAATACCAGACCCAATTTGCAACTTACGATAACCAGTGGCTTGCTTATAAAGGAGACATGCCGGCTATCCTCAGGCCAGAGATGCAAAGATCATAGATCGTAAATCTAGTGCAGCACTGCAAGAAAGATACAAACTGTACTAGTGCAAGGTGAACTGCTCTTGTTTTCGTTCCTTTTGTTTCCCAAATGTAGTTTTCATCTGATACGATTAACCCTGAACAGCATACCTGTCTGGCCCGGCCCACAGAACACCTAAATCTTGTTTACCAGGCTTAATTTTGAATTATGAACACTATCCACTCCTACCAACC
>OMLI01018385.1:23206-33624 GCA_900302605.1 Rondeletia loricata
TCTCCTACCTGCCTAGGGGGAGTGAACATGATTACACTGCTTGTCAATCAATCACAAGTAATAATGCACAGCCATAAATTTGTCAAAAATTAACCTGTCATAAAGCTTGTGACACGAATCTTAGATATGTTGTATCACTAACTGTTGAATGTGTAATAACAGAATGCCATCTGAATAAGGCAGTTTTTCCACTTTGGAATGAATGTGGAGTGTTGCAGTTGAAATCAATGTCTGATTGTCAATTATGTTTAAGAACTAGCAGACTGTAATAATCATGAGAATAATAGGTAGACTAATTTTGATTACTTATGAATTGTAGTAGTCATTACATCTGTTGCTCAGAACAGTCTGAGAAGGGCTGATGTCTGTGGATATTCTGGCAATATTTCCCTTATTTTTCAGATGAAGCGCATAAACTCTGTGAGAATGGAGAGACCTGTGGTGTCCAGAGCCAACCTCAGCGAACCCAGTGTTTGGTGCTGGGTGGTGCCCACTTCTACACCTTTGATGGAGAGATGTTTGAATTCCAAGGAAACTGTACCTACACTCTGGTCCATATATTGAGTAATGGCAGTGTGAATGATTCATTTTGGGTCAGGGTACAGAAAGACAGGACCCACAACCAAGCTTCCGCTCTTAAAGCAATTCATGTAAAAGTGGCTACGGACCATATTGCTATCTACAGAGGGGAGAAAGGATATGCTTGGGTAGGTTTTGAATTTGGAAACTCGCACAACCACGCATCATCACACTCTAGCTTTGTACCAAGATTTATTTATTTTTTAATTGCTGCGTAGATGTGTTCCAACTGGACATCATTCAACAGCATTAGCACATGGATAATGCTCACTCTTATTCACTCTTATTGATTGGCAGGTTTTCATCATGGACATTTGAAACATGGCATGTTTATGGTTCTTTTGTCAAATTTGTTTGGGTCCTACTTATTTTATTTGCTAAGTACATTGCCAATTTTCTAGTGAAGTGCATACATCGATAAACTTTGTCACTGCATAACGACATGTGAAATGCACTTTGCATTGAATTGTACAAAATGTCTCTATGCTCTCCTCATAGATAAATGGTCATAAAAGGCTCCTTCCTGTGACTCTACAGTTCGGGCTGGTGAAGATTCATCAGAGTGGCGTCTTTGTTGTTGTGGATACTAATCTGGGCATCCAAGTCAAGTATGACTCCTTCCATTACGCCACTATCCTCTTCTCTAATAAAACTGAAGTGCACGGTATGTGTGGGAACAACAATGGCATCAAGGAAGATGACCTCAGCACCCCACAGGGTGTAGCTGTTAATGCTACCACCTTTGGCTGGAGCTGGAGAGTTCCTGATCAGGAAGCCTACTGTACAGCAAACTGCGGAGGAGCCTGCCCAAGCTGCTCTGCTGACCAGCTACAAGAGAACAATGTGGCCAGTCATTGGATCTCCTTGCATGATTACTTGTGGTCACACCCTTTCTACATGTGCCATGAAGTGGTTAACTACACTAAAGTCTACTCTGTGATTAGCATCTTTGACCTGTGCACTAGTCGGGACACTCAGAAGGCCCTCTGCCTGGGCCTAGAGGCCTATGCTGCTGCCTGCCAGAATGCCCAGATCCAGATAGGAGAGTGGAGGAATAGTACCTTCTGCCGTAAGCTAATAAGCTTTGTGTTACTGTGGGGGAAATAATCGTTAATAAGTTGCTTGGTATTTACAATTTCTCCCACAAATGAACGCCAAATTAATTTGGTGCAGGCTTGTTTTTAAGTGTCTTGTTTCTTTTCATTATAATGTGTAGATTCCTTCCACACATGATTACACCCTCAAACCCCAATAACATGTTCTTAAATACAACTTGGGATTAGCCTCAAATCCCTCTTATTTAGAGTTACTGTACATAACCCAACATTTGCTTCTATCAAAATGTATGTACTAGCTGATTGTGTGCAGTTTTTCTCATCACTGATCATTCTTCTGTTCCTCCCCCACGTTCTGTCTCTCAGCAATGTCCTGCCCAGTGAATAGCCATTATGAGTCCTGTGGCACAGCCTGCCCTGCCACCTGTGAGAACCCATCCAGCTCAAGCTCCTGCGCCCTGGCCTGTGTGGAGACCTGCCAGTGTGACCCAGGATTCGTCCTGGAGGGTGATGTCTGTGTCCCCTTCCCCCGGTGTGGCTGCATTCACAACGGCTACCGTTACCACAGCAACCAGACCTTCTGGGCTGATGAGGGATGCACTGAGCAGTGTGTTTGTGACCCCCTCACCCACCAGACCCAGTGCCAGTTGGCTTCCTGTGGCCCTGATGAATACTGTGGTCTCCGTGATGGAGTCAGGAGCTGCATGACACACCCCTGGCAGACATGCATATATACTAGTCATCACTTTACCACCTTTGACCAGCATGACTATGATTTGCAGGGCACCTGCCAATACCAGTTACTGGGCATATGTGGACAACAGAGGCAAGGCCTTGCTGCTATTGAGGTTCATCTCCAGACTGATGGACATCTAGAGTCAGCACTTCATGTCTTGGTCAATGTTAGTGGGACACTGGTGGAGATGAACAGCAAAAACACTGAGATGATAGAGGTGAGTGCTAGGATCCTGCTGTAGCCATTACTTCAGCTTAAATGTTCTAGCTCATACATTTTCATGCCACACAAAGCATGAAAATGTCGCTCATCTATTAATTTTGGACACTGCTAGAGAATCAAATTATTTATGAACTATTGCAATCAAGGCAGACTTAATAATTATGGAATTGGACCTGAAAGATTAATTCTGAAAATGTGTTTCCCTGTACTGAGTGTTGAATGCAATGTTGGCACCCCCTACAGGTGGATGGTGTCAAGAGGAACATGCCCTATCTACTCGGCCCCACTGCATTGGTTTCCTCTATGGGGCTGCACACTTACATTTACACAGACTTTGGCTTTGTTTTCAGCCTCAACGTACAGGGCAGAGTTAGCATTCGCCTCACTAGTAAATATGCCAATGCTACCTGTGGCCTTTGTGGTAACTTCAACTCTGACCCTGCCGATGACCTCATGGCGACTGGTACACAGGAGTGTCTTAGTCCTGAGCAGTTTGGAAAAGCCTGGAGAAGTGGACACAATCCTTGGTGTGTGGAGGGCTGTCTAGGAGGAAGTTGTCCAAAATGTTCATCTGAGCATCTGGCCCGCTACTCTGACCCAGGGGCTTGTGGGAAGATTCTGGAGGTTAATGGACCATTCAGACGCTGTCATGGCAAAGTGGACCCCTCCAGCTTTTACAAGCGCTGTGTCAGTGACCTGTGTCTTCATGGAGGTCTCCAGCCTGCACTGTGTAACTCCCTGGCTGAGTATACTGCTGTCTGCCTTTTCCACAAGGCTACCATTGATGCCTGGAGGAGACCTGCATTCTGCTGTGAGTGTTAATGTGCTTCCAGCTCTCTGTTATGCAAGTGAATTGAATTAATATTCTCTAAAATGTTAACTGATGTTTGAGGCTCAGCATCATTGCGCACCAAATGAAATATGGAGGGTTTGCAGAAGCATGTGCGAGCGCACAACATTTCATCATGTTTGGTTAGTTGATATTGATCACATATCAGGCGGAAATACCACTGTGATTATTTGCATACGAATCAGATACATGCCTCTAGGTACACATTTTAATGTGGACTTTGTTTCCTTGTGCATTTATGACTGTTGAAAAATGTAGTATGAATTAGATACAGTGCCTCTTGGCTGAGTAGCTATTGGTTTTGAGGCCACAACCTCCCAGCTGCCATTGGACCTCTAGAAAATGCATCACTGGTCAACCCTAACCTTGTCTCTTACTTTACAACTTTTTCCTGTCCTTCTGTCCGGTGTGATGTATGTCGCTCTCTCTCTCGCTCTCTCTCTACCCCTCTCTCTCTCTCTACCTCCACAGACCAGTCCTGTCCCTCCAGTACCAGCTACAGCATGAGTTCTGCCACTGTTCACCTCTGCCTCGGCTGGCAGAATAACACAGTAGAGATGCCTCGAAACATTGGGGAGAACTGCCTCTGTGGAGCAGGCTTGCTTCACAGTGGCAGCCTCTGTGTCCATCCAGAGAACTGTGGTTGCTCTCACCATGGAGAATACCTCAAGGCAGGGCAGGAGCTGTCTACCTGTGAACAAAGCTGTTTGTGTCATGCTGGGGGACACATGACTTGTCGTCATGTCTCCTGTGGGAAGGATGAGGAATGTACGCTTATTAGGGGTGTTCAGGGTTGCCACCCCAAACCCAAAGAGGCACACTGCTCTGTTGATGGTAGATCCCAGTACACCACTTTTGATGGACAGACATTTGAATTTTATGGTTCATGTAACTACACCTTGGCCCAGACATGCTCTCTCAAGGAACTGGATGTGGAGCCTTTCATAATAGCTGTACAGGGCAGTCATACGGGGGCCAGGCAAATATACCTGCATGTCTATAAGATGTATTTTAAGATGTCAAACGATTATCCTGGAAAAGTTCAGGTAATTCAAGTAATGGTTTCACAATCTTTACAGTGCTTTATAGCTAAGCAGGTACTGTAGGATTTTCTATAAATGTATTGTTATTTTAGTACAATATTCACTAATTGTATACTGTATTGTGTATAAACATGAATGATCTCTTAGGTAAATGGAGTTCTAGAAAACCTGCCGTTCTCCCAGAACAATGTCACTGTGCTTCAGAAAAATGGATTGCTAACCATCAATGCCTCGTGGTCAGTCCAGCTTATTTCAGACCTACACAGCCACATTCTGGTCAAGATCCCAGACATTTACCGCCAGACCACTTGTGGCCTTTGTGGGAACTACAATGCTAATCCCTTAGATGACCTCCAGCTGCCCAACAGTACTCTGATCTCTGATACTGTCTTTGGGCCACCATGGAAGTGGTTTGATACAGAGTCATCTTGCAGCGACATATGTGACAGTACCTGCCAACTCTGCCGGTCCCCTGTGCCCAAGTACACCTCTAACCTGTACTGTGGCCTCCTCACCCAGCCTAGGGGACCTTTCTCCCACTGTCACCAGGTAGTGTACCCACAGAACTACTATTCATTCTGCATGGCACACCTTTGCATTACAGAGGGGCAAAGCCGGGCCCTGTGTGACGCACTGCAGGTCTATGAAGCAGCATGTCAGGAGGCAGGCGTAAAGGTTGGCCTCTGGAGGAACACCACAGGCTGTGGTAAGTCGGACATCTTAGTAGTGTGGAGTATCGGACAATGACAATAGTCTTGTGGGTGTAGTTCAAAGTGGGTGTAGCTATAGTAAATGTTAGTTTCCTTCATGATCATTATGGCTAGTGTGTTATAATCAATGAATAACAAACCAATAACTCATTTCAGATGTGCACTGCCCACCCAACAGCCACTACAAGACCTGTGGCTCAGCCTGTCCTCCATCGTGTGTGTGTAATGTCACCTACTGTAATAAGGTCTGTGTGCAGGGCTGCTTCTGTAACCCTGGTTTCGTCAAGAGCCCAAAGGGCTGTGTGCATCCAAAGCAGTGTGACTGCACAGACTCCGTAGGCAAATACCACAGTCTCAAAACAACTTTCTGGACCCCAGACAGCTCTGGTCAACTCTGTGTCTGTGGTCCGGCCATTAGAGAGGTCCACTGCAAGCAGACTAAGTGCCCCAGAGGACAGTTCTGCAAGCAGCTAGGGCACAAAACGGTCTGCCAGCCCCCAAAAAACCTCAACTGTACCATCGTCACTGGGCTGCACTTCACTACCTTTGATGGGCATCATTTTGAATTTAGAGACAATTGTGGTTATTCATTGGTTCAAACCAACTCCAACCAAACTGAAGTGACACCCTTCAACATCACCATCTCTGATGCAAGGTGCCACAAAAGGCTTTTTCACAGCCTTAACTTGAAACTCTCAGTCTACAGTTTGGAGTTGGTAGTGAGCAAAGATGACCCAGTAAATATTTTGGTGAGTGTTTGGCAAGGTTTTAGCAAAATATTGTTTAAGATGATGCTACTGTATGTAATTAGTGTAATAATTAGTTGTAATTGGTGTAATCTAGCCTAGCAATGTTTCTCTTCATTCTCAGGTTGATGGACTGCATAAGCCCCTACCATACTCTCATCAAACAGGTCATGTAAAAGCCTATCGCACACCTTCATCTCTGGTCATCCAAATTGACATGGGATTACAGCTGGTCCTCTATAAAATGGGCACTATAATGGTTATCCTCCCCAGCACTTATGGATCTACTGTCTCTGGTCTTTGTGGGAATGCCAACACCAACCCGCATGATGACCAATTGATGCCCAATGGAGAGCATGCCCAAAACAAATTGGAGTTTGCCCACAGCTGGAGGTCTGGAGGGGCAGAAGTCTGTAAATCCCGCTGCGCCTCCAGATTGAAGCATTGCCCTGCTGAGGAGCAGAGGCTTTTTGAAAGCAGTGATTTCTGTGGTGTGCTATTGAATGAGCTGGGGCCATTCGAAGACTGTGCTTCAGTGTTGAGTCCCAAAAACTACTTCTACAGCTGTGTGGCAGACTCCTGCTCTTATGGGGGCCACGCCTCAACCCTCTGCAATTCCATCGCATCCTATACTGCAGCCTGCCAAGCAGCTCAGCTGCCTGTCAGGCAGTGGAGGAGTGACACTTTCTGTGGTGAGTAAATGGTTCAGTCCATTATCATTCAGTTAGTTTTATTTGCAAAAGCATCACTAGATTGGGGGGGGGGGATCTCACAAATGTGCATAAAGGCAGTAAAATAAAATGAACAATATCTGCAGTATGACTGAAAATATTTGGGTGCGTTGAGGTAGGACAAGGGAGATGTGATACTTTTCTGTGGCATCTTGGTGTGATCAAATAATACACAAAAAATGAGGGTCATGTTTAATTTGTTGGTCTACATTATTACGTAAAAATGAGGGTCTCATGCATTTCTCCCCTAGGTATGTTGTGCCCTAAGAACAGCCACTATGAGCTGTGTGGACCTCGATGTCCTGTTGTATGTGCTGGTCTGTCTTCCCCAGCCAATTGTGGTGGAGGTTGCGAGGAGGGTTGCCAATGTGACCCTGGCTATGTCCTAAGTGATGGCCAGTGTGTACTGGTTTCTGATTGTGGCTGCATGCACGACAGGCAGTATTACCCTGCTGGCTATTTCTACCCTGGGCACAGCTGCCAGAAGTGTTACTGTAGGAGAGGAGAGGTGACCTGCAATCCTACACCCTGCAACCCCCTGGAAAGCTGCTTAGTAAAGGATGGTCTTGCCAAGTGTAGGCCCCTGGAGTACGGGGTGTGCAAAGTGTTGGCTGGCTTTGGCTACATCACTTTTGATGGCTTGGCTCTGCCTCACCATGGAGCTTGTACCTATGTAGTGTCAGACTTTTCCTCTAAAGCGTTGCATGACTATACTCTGCTCCTTAGCTTTAAGAAGGAGAGAAATGGCACCATTCATAAAATCAGCAGACTAGTATTTCTGTGGCATTCATTCGAGATGTCAATTGACCCTGAGACTCCATGGAAGATCCAAGTAAGTTATGCATGTATTATGTGTAAATGGTTTATCTGCAAAGATTTTAAGATGCGAACATTTAACCTGTGTCTATGCTTTCAGTTCAACGGGGAAGAACTCTCCTTACCTTTTGACATGGGTCAAATTAAAGCATACCAAGATGGCAGCAACCTGACTATCACCACAATGTCTGGGGTGAGAATTCAGTTGTCCTCCACCCAGTACCTCAGTTTGTCTGTACCACAGGGTTATGACGCCACAGCTTCTGGCCTCTGTGGGAACTTCAATGGGGACCAGTCTGATGACTTGGAGCTCCGAAACAATCGTCTGACCAAAAGCATTGCGGAGTTCCTGCACAGCTGGGCAGTAGTAGCCCCCGGACAGCATTGCTATGAGAATTGTGGGAGAGCCTGTGATCGGTGCAGCGTGTCCCCTGAGGCCATGATGACCTGTGATGTTCTATTGGCCAGGAATGTTGTATTCAACCATTGTTGGAGGAGTGTCGTGGATCCCCATGTTTACAGAGATGCGTGTATCAGAGCGGTTTGTGCTGGGGCAGGGCACATGGAGGCCACGTGCCTAGCACTGGAAGCATACGCTGCAGCCTGCCAAGCTAAAGGAATAACTGTAGGCCCATGGAGAAAAAACACTTCCTGCTGTAAGTCAATCATCAGTCGATCATAGTCATAATTTGGATGAGTGTAAGATCCATTCTAAATAGTTCTATATCTGCACAGCTCTCCAATGTCCTGACCGCAGCAGCCCAAGTGAGTGTGTGGACTCCAGCTCCAACTCATGCCCTGCTCTCCTCCAGCTTGGTTCTTCAGCAGTGGGCTGCTCTGAGGGCTGCCAGTGCCTCAATGGAAATGTGTTTGATGGGGACGAGTGTGTACCTCACAGTCGGTGTGGGTGTGTTCTTCATGACAGATATATCAAGGTAAACCTACATGCTTATTGTAGGTAGTAAATAACCAGTTTTCTGATTTAGTTATTTAATACATCAGGGTAATATGGTTATCTTGAATGATAATCAAAGCTCATGTAAACTGGTTAAAGCAACTAATGACGTCCTGTGGTTTCTCTGTTCTCCCTTCCTCAGATGGATGAGCAGCTGTACACTGAGGACTGCACCCAGAGGTGTTGGTGCCACCCTCTGGGTGGGGCACTGTGTGAGAAGGCAGCCTGCAGCCCTGGGCAGCAGTGTGCTCTGAGGAATGGTTCCTGGGGCTGTCATGAGCAGCCAGGAGTTTGTGAGCTCAGGGGTAGCCTCCATGTCACCACCCTCAGTGGGCAGCAGCTGAGCTTGGAACCCCAGCTCTCTTACAGCGTAGTGTCTCTGTGTGACGAGGCCAGCGAGCAGTGGTTCAGCCTGATCTCCTACCATGGATCCTGTGATAGCAACTCTTCCAGGGTTGTCACTGTATTGCAAATCCTCCTGAAGGGATCATCTGTTGCCATCCAGGAAGGCACAGTAAAGGTAAGATTCCACTGTGGATTTTGATTTGCACAAAGTGAACCATGTTTTGAATATTTGCCATCAGCATGGTTTGTCTGTTTGGTAACTGATTGTTGCACCCCACAGGTGAATGGACACTTGGTGTCCCTCCCTTACATGCTGCCATCAGGTGTGTCCCTGTCACCTGGTGTGACCCAGGACAAGTCTGAGGTCATAGTGATCCTGAGGAGAGATGCTGGGATGGAGTCGGAGCTGGAGATGGAGATTGGTGTTACCATGGTGACTGTCAAGCTCCCGCTCTGGTACTCTGGCAACCTGTGTGGTCTCTGTGGAAACCACAACGACCTCTACTCACACGCGTCTGTCAAGTCATGGGTCCTCCCAGACTTTCCTGGCTGGTATGTGAATGCCTCTTTACAGCAAGAATGTGTGGCTTCACTTTATTCAAGTGAGACTAATTTGTGTGCATGTTGATTTTGTTTGTATTCAATGCTCTTTTTCTCTTTCCACAGTGGCTTCAGTGGATGATGACTGACCATTTTCATGTTTTCAATGCGTGTTGTTGAATGTGTAGTGTTGAATACAAAACTTTTGATAAAAACAAGTTTGCATGGTCTGTCATTCAAGCTCCTTGCATGGTGTCCCCTTCGCATAACATCATTTCATGTATGACGGCATCCTTTTTGTATTTATTATTTTTTTTGTTATATAAATGAGGTCCTGTCCCAACCTTGCAGTGTTTCCCATACATAGGCTCTACCTGGGCGGCCCGCCCAGGAAGATGTGCACCCGCCCAGGAAGATTAAATGTAAAAAAATACAATTTATTTTAAAACATTTTTAAAAATCAAATACAAAATAAAAAGAATTCCCCTTTTCTCCCAATGTAAATCCCACTCGTTGCACGACTCCTGCATTAAATCGGGTCCGCGAAACGGTCCTGGCATCAGGTTACATTAGGATGCCACTCTGGCGTGTAAAAAGACGTCAAAATAAAAGCCCGGAAATGTAAAAAACATCAATTTATTAAGCCTTCAAAATAAAAGCTCGAAAGTTTAAATGTAGAAATCTCGTATCTTTCTCCCTCTCTCACCCCAGATGCTCGTAGTCTCATCAGGCGGTTTTGTTAATTGGGGTTTCATTTACTCAAGCATAATAGACATTTTTGTTTATCAAATGGTCAGAAATAGATTTCTGTCAAATAAGGTAACAGACGCATTGCCTTCACTGTTGCGCATAGTCGCGACGCAGACCGATCATGCTTACTGTCGTGCATAGTCACCCCCCAAAGGACCATTCTGAGCCAGGAAAAACCCAGATTATATAGTAATAATAACACATGGCAAAGCTATTTATAATTTTTGGCCGGTAAAAAATCTGCCTGGCTGGTAGGCCAAAAAGATAATTTTGTTCCCTGCCTATATTCATGAATAGGCACAGAGCTGACAAGACAGAGCTACAGAGCAATCAAACCCAG